>KK120847.1:1357981-1426684 GCA_000611955.2 Stegodyphus mimosarum
TCACCGATTTCTTTTTGTCTTTTTTAGTTTTATTATACAGCAACATTTTCTATGCGCTTACACCATACACAGTTGAACGGGAAAACTACAAAAATTTTAAAGTTAACATAGCAGCATATGTTTAGAATTCCCGATGCAATGTTATGCGCTGGGACACATTTTTCTATTTCTTTTCAGTCTTTTTGCAGTTCGTCATATTAATGTTCAGTTTTCTTAGTAAGATGGCTTGTAATTTTTTTTGTCTTTTTATTATTAACATTTTGTGTTAATAATAAATTTATTCGTTATTATTTAACTTTATTCGTTAAATTTCATATTCTTCGGGCTAGCACTACATAAAATTAAATTCAACAGCAAAATCACAAAATATTTAAAAACAGCATATCTTTAGAATTTCCGATAGGCACTATCGGGAGTTGAAGAAAAAAATGCTTCATTCCGTACAGTGTTGCCACTGTTCGCTTTCAAGTCGTTGAGGTTTTTAACAAAATATTCATTACAGTTTTACAAAATATGAAATATAAAATTCCAAATTCCAAATTCGGCTTCCACGTGCACATATTCGGGTGGAAGACTAAGTTATTCAATACTGGATGGCTCTAGGTACCGTTTATTTTTCACAATGAGAGGGCCATACATGTATTTATATTCTTCATTATTTAATTTCTTTAAAAATACATAACGATCGCGGAAGCGGAAAAAAAAGGCCCAAATATTCGACATTAAAGAATTAAAAGAATACATAATACCCACAATAAATCTTTTAAATTTTCTGTTCACTGCTTTAAAATTCAACCTTAAAATTAGAATCGCTTAGAATATTCATAAGATTATGGAGGAAAGAGAGAGGATAAAATAATTCAAGTTACGATGTTCATATTATTACGGACTTTGTATTTATTTTGCTATTTTTAGTAGAACTGCTATTAAAATTGTTTTATTTCCCCGTGTAATGTAGCACGTGACATATTTTAAGAAAAAGCCACACCGGAAAATTAAAAATATAGGAGCACGCGCATTTAATAAATAGATATCTCGTAATTGTTTTTGCTATTCAGAAAAATCAAGAAAATACCAGAAAATTCTAGTGCTTGATTAAAAAGCTTATAAAATCCGGATTAAAACATCTCAGCTTAGTTGTTTTACGTGAACTGCAGTTGTTTAATTAGTGCTGTTATTGATTGTAGCGAATTCGCGGTGAGATCTGATTAGCTTTCTCTGTAGTTTAAATTGAGTTCTATTTATGGTTTTAGTAGTTTAAAACATAACTACTGTGAGATATTGCGATATTGTACGAATATCTCTGAGGAAATTTCAGCATTTTGTTTTCATTTCTTGGGATAAGGAAAAATTTTATTAACTTTTTATCGACTTGTGCATTCAATCCATTACGAACCCGTTCACATGCAACAATATTATGTTGAAAACCGTCGTGTGAATAGGTTTTCGGAACTAAATGGCATGGAAGTTAATAATGATGTAATGAACGAAGTTCTGGAATAATTACGGAAAAAATTGTCAATATGATGTTTCAGGTATTTGAGGGCCGGGAAAAATAGCGTGATAAGCGAAATGTCGTATTACACAGTTGACCGATTAAAGAGGTTTGATTGCGTCATAGTTAATCCGTCTCATTCTTCATCGATATACTAATATTAGAATTTTGCGAACTATGCTCACTATTTTCAATATAGTACAATGACTGAACATTTCCAGATAAAAATTACATGCTGAGCAGAATTTTCTTCTAAAAACTTACAAAATTTCTGCAGCTCCTTTTTTCTAAAGAATGAACCTCTTTTCGAAAAACGCATAACAAAATGGTTACTTTTTATAAGTTGGATCTCGTATCAACTACTATAAGAACATGAATATCGTGTTTCTTATATGATGAAAAATAAGAAAATCTTTTTACTGTGAGAATGAAAAAAATATCGTTTCTGACAAATGTAGTTATTTAAAAGCCAGTGAACTCAGTGACATCGATAATGATGTCCCAACGCAAAATTTTCGGCTATATGTAATAGTCATTCAACTCAGTGGCGTAGGTGATGATAATCGAATACAGAAGAATGCATAATAATTTCTGTATCCTGCGTAAAAGAGTTCAATGATTTTTGATCATACGCGATTCATTTAATTAATCGCAATATGTCAGTTATTATTAAGAGACTGCAGGATTGTTATTTTAAAAGTTTCCTTAGATTTAGACAAAGATATAATGAAAATTTGTTTTCTGTGAAATTAAATATAGTAAATTTAAACAAAGTCTTCAAGTGAAACAAAAAAGCTGAATATAATTTCTAGTAAACAAGTATTTATCCTTAAAATAATTAAAATTATGGTATAAAATATTACGATAATGTTTATAACAAAACAAATCAGAACAACAAATTATCAAGTATTCTTATTGGCATTTGCAGCGCAATGCTTATGGATATCAATGTTTAGTTAAATATATATTTCTTACATTCCTGACGATAAAATAAATAAATCTGTATAAAAGCGAAACGAATCTCAGACGCTGTTAACTATGTAGTCGATTGGCGTAAAACAGCGTCCTTGTTGGAAAAGGCTGGCAGGTGCATTTGTGATTAGAAAAGCTTAAACTGAAAGCAAAACGAAGCTCAGCCGCTGTTAATTACTTATCCGATTGGTGAAAAACAGTAAGACAGGATAGGACGTTTTTGTTGGAAAAGGCGTTCAATTGCATTTGTGATTAGAAGAGCTTAAACTGGAAAGCAGATTATGTCAACATAGGAGTCAATAGGATACACTGAATACCAATAGGAAATTGAATTACCTTATACAATCCTCTGAAAACTCCCATAAGCGTATACCGATGCATTCAATGCTACACAGGTAATAGTCGATAAATCATATAAAAATATACGGCTTTCATATGGTCTGATAAAACACTATTCATTTTTTGTTGCAAACAGGCGTATGCTTATGTAGAAATAACAGAAGGAAGCTTATCTGTTTGAGTGTCTGGTTTTATGTGTGAAATATTTTGCAGTCTAGTAACGGTCTAGAAAGTGCATGCATGTCATGATTTAAGTGCGACTGATGTTACTGAAAAAATGATAAAATACTGCAGCACGTTAGCTCCTGTCATGAAGATCATTTCTAGGTATCGCGCCATGTTTCCCATAACGCTACGATTCGCTGAACAAATTTAGTCATTTAGTGTGTTAGCGGAAGACATGATGGTGTAGAGTTTTATAGGCTATGATTGTCTCAATTTCTAAAGTTAAATCGCACGGAAAATTTGAGAGAAGTTATACAGCGAACTCTCATGAAGGATCCACTTTCTTTCGGACGAATAGAGTAAATTTTTCCTTTTGAGCTCCTAAATCTGGGGCAGCCTTTTACAGACGGAACACTTAATTTTCATGATGGACCAAAGCAACAGTAGTAAACACATCAAAATGTTTCCATTTTTCAATCACTTATTTGAAAATTTTTAATAACTAATAACAACCAGAGTTAAATTCTATAATGCGCCACTAGTGCCTGATAAAAACAAATTACGCTGTAAGTTGAATAACTTCTAAAGAGCAGTTACAAAAAAATTTAATTTTGCTTCAAGGCACTCTTTATCAAATTCATATTTCATTCTGAAGAATCGCAAAAAGTGTTTTTGTGTTATTTCTTATTACTTTCAATTTATTTGAAAACAGACGTCAATTCGGTTTACCATTACAAGACGGTAAAACCATGTGTAATTAGAAACCAAAACCGACTTACATGTATTGCCACAAAAATTCTAAACTTATCTATATATTTCATTTAAAACACTGAAACAAAGGTCCATCTGAGCACGCAGTAATACGGAACTTTTAAAAGACACTTTTACTTTAAAACAGTATGATTTATTAACAACAAAAGGAACCAATTATCAGCAGATATATCATCACTTTCTTTTGAACTAGTATAGGAAATTGGCTCTGTCAAATTCTGTGAGTCAGTCATGGATATCGGCATCTGATTCTCCTGAATCTGTTTCATCTTTATTATGCTAATATACACTTCATTCGACTTACTGAGAACATTGGTAATGTGAGTTACATTAGCTTGGGTTATTTATAAGTAATGTAGAAAAGCATACGAATATTATCCACCCCAGTTTTGACAGAGAGCGCCCACACGATGAAATATCGTTGAGATTCAAACCGTTCGAACTACCAATATTCAGTGGTTTTTTTATCCACTAGGCTACTAGGCAGTCGTACTGTGCCACAAAGGAGCCTATGAGATAGATTATACTGATCAGAAATAAGAATAAAATTTTTGTTTTGTTAATTTTATAAAAAAAGGTTTTCCTTAAAAAAATGTTTATTTCCGTTTGCCAGTGATAAACTACTCCATTTTGGTGATCACCAGTGAAGTATTTAAGAGCCTCGATCGGATCAGGAAGGGGATTTCTTAAAGAGTAATATTATAATTATTAATACTGATGCTTTCGATAAGTGGCACTACTTACTTTTAACGTCTACGGAAGATAATTTGCATATCGTTAGACAAGATATGGTTGTCTACGGGACTATTAGTAAGTGCCTGTCGAGAGCACTTATGTCAGGTATTGTGTCAATTTCTAGCGTTTATATAAGTTTACCACATTTATCGTATGTCTTACTTAAAGTTAGTATTTTTATATTATGCAGCTACTAAAACAAAATGAAAATTAGATTGGTTTGTTATTACAATTTTACGAAAAACGTCATTCTTAAGATTTGCAAATTAATTTAATACAAACCGTTAACTGGATTAAACACGTTGAATGCATCACGAAACACTTTTCGTTTTACATTAAGTTAACCCAACGTAAGATATCCAAAGCATTCCGCAAAAGTAAAAATAAGAATGCAACATGAAGGAGGAGGAGAAAAGCTCACTTTCTCCTTGGAGAAGGTTTTCATTTCCTCTTTGCAGAGTAAACTCTCTCTGTATTCATTATTTAGCATTCATGTCACAAACCTGCGTACAAACCCCAGCAGAATTGTAAAGAGAGAGAAAGAGAAAACTTTTCGCCTTAATGCTCTTCATTTACATATAACTAAGTTCGTTTACAGATTAAATCCGATTTGATGAGAAGTGGCATTTCGAAATTACAATCGTAATAACTCAACTGTTGTTTGCTTCCAGGAGATTCGTTAAGACATTCAATCACTGATGGCCTAACAGTTTAATTTGTGTTTCTGAAAGAGGAAAGCAATAGACTTCCCGATTTCTTATTTGATTGGTTATGAGAGGCTTTGAGACTCAACTTATTTACTTAAATCATTTGATAAAATTAGCAGAAAAGTTTTAGTAAATTGAGTTTGTGCAGTATGTGTCAGAAATATGGATACTCATTTGATCGCATCTTGTGATGATTTCAGCGATGGTTTCAGCGAATGAGATAATGATAACAGAAAGTCAATTCTTCAAACCGGAAGAATAATTCATAGCAATACAAACCAACTAACTTCATTCCTTGTTTTCGAGAGCTATTAGCGAACGCTACCACAGTCTTTATCGATGCTGTTGGCAAAGGTCTATTGCAAGTTCTTCCAAAAGGTTTGCTTTCTTGGTTGTTTCCAGATATAAGTAGTGGTTTTCTGCTTTTTCCCACAGTCGACGGTAACACTGCTGTGTTAAAAGTACTTCTTATCAGACTGATTATAATTCTGATGTGCAATCGCGTACTCTTTAACTGTAATTAGTTGTTACATATTCTCTACCATCTTGGCTAATGACACAAGCTCGGACAGATAAAAATTATTTAAAATAACCTTAAAAAAAATACAATTTTAAATTTAAATATGCATTATATAACCAAAAGTTCCCGGGTACTTTGGATTTTAGACGTCTTTTCGGAATTTCTGGAAAACTGCTTAACGAGTTGTCTTGTAACTCGCGGTAATGTACACTCATGTCCATAAATTAAGGATAATTCGGAGTCATGCGGAAATCGAACTCTAAAATAAATCTATCACCAGTAAAATCTCTACACACATCTTCAAGAATCATATGCAAATTTCAGGAAGTAACCATATGACACCGATGGTACGTCACAATGACGAGAGTGTAAGAGAGTGATATATAAGGAATATAGGCAAAGAAGTAAAATTGTTCGTAGGCGCTTTATAAGCATTTCAGTGCAATAACCGAATAGTTATGACACAAAGGACGCATTTGGATGATTTTTTACGTGGTAGAATTATCGGCCGTCTGGAATGTGGGCGTACCCAACTGGAAGTATCAGACGAACTTGGAATTGCCCAGAGTGTCATCTCCAGGCTTTGGCAACGATTCCAAGATGATGGTAATGTGAGTAGACGTTACAGCACAGGTCGCCCCAGAGTTACAACGCCGAATGAGGACCGGTATTTGGCAGTTACTGCCAAAAGAAACAGGCGGAGCACAGCCTCAGACCTGTCTCGTCAGCTCTCTTCAGCCACTGGTACGACAATTTCAAGGCAGACCGTGTACAGACGCTTAGGGCAGATTGGTCTATATGCTCGTAGACCTGTCAGATGCGTTCCACTTACTGCAACTCACTGTCGCCTGCGGTTAGCCTGAAGTAGAGAGCATGCAATGTGAACACCGCAACAGTGGGCTTGTGTGATGTTTTCCGACGAGTCCAGGATTAGCTTGCAGTCTGATTCTCGCCGGACTTTCATATGGAGAGCTTCAGGTACCCGTTACCACCAAGAAAACATCATTGAACGACACCGTTACGGTGGTGCAGGAGTGTTCGTTTGGGGTGGAATTATTCTGTGTTCCAGAATTGACCTGCATGTTCAAATTGGAACACGACAAGCCAAATCTATCGGGACGTCATTCTAAATAATATGTATGTTTGTTTCGGGGCGCCATGGGTGCACAATTTGTGTTTCTGGATGACAACGCCCGTCCTCACCGTGCAAACATCGTAAGCGAATGCCTTCAGTGAGAGCATATTACCCGTATAGACTGGCCAGCATTCTCACCGGACTTGAATCCAGTAGAGCACGTGTGGGACATGCTTGGCCGACGAGTTGCAGCCCGTCAACCTCCTCCTACATGTCTACCGAAACTTCGGAGAGCATTGCTTTTTGAGTGGTGTAATATCCCCCAAGATCAGATCGATTTGATACTCAGCATGCCTAGGCGTTGTATGCACTGTATTACATCGTCTGGGAGATATACAATGTTTTAACCAGCATACCAACCATGTAATATTGGTTTTTTGTAAATAGGTTTTTTTTGTAACTTGCTCCAGGAAGAAAAAATCACTAATTTTTTTAATAATATCAAACATGTAGCATCTTTTTTTGCTCTTTACCTTTTGTTTAATAAATAAGCTTTACAAATAAGTCAAATTTGTTTTGCTTCTAACTCTTCCTTTGCCTAATTTTGCATTATCCTTAATTTATGGACATGAGTGTAAATAACATACTTGAATTCAAGCTTTTCAGAGTAAATTTAGTCACGAGTGTATTTAAAGGAGTATTAACAACAAAATTATTACAGACAAAAAGCACTTTTGATCACCCTGTATCATAACACTCAAGACTGTAACTTTCCCACAATATTTTACATACACATTTTTTCACACAATATGTACAATGATCACAAGGATATTCGTAAAAATAAGATGCATATTAACGGAGACATAGTTTTTTTTTTATTTTACTTTTCTTTTGTTTTTATTTATCTATTTATTAGTCTCAATCAATTATTAGTCAAAATGCATTTTCTGCTTGAATCAGTTTTCAAATTATAGCCACAAAATGTTATAACCATGTATCATTTAATTTTAAATTAAATATCGAAGAATCTATATGTATGTATATATATATATACATGCATGTATGTATGTATGTATGCATGCATGTATGTTTGTTACTCTCACTGGCAAAAAAAAGGATGGAACCAAATTTTAAATAAATGTAATTCTCCAGCTGAACCTGTGTGTCTCACATGAATGGCTGAATTTTTGAATTTCGAATTTGCATTTTTATTTATTTCAGATTTTGTGTAAATTTAATAAATTTTTTATTGACAAATTTAGTAATTTTAAATTGAGAGTTGGCAACATTGCTCGAAATAAAGTATTTCCTTTTCAGTACGCCAGACTGTAGGCATTTAGCAAAATGTAATATATTTGCCTTTCAGTTTTAATCAACAAACTCAGCTAATTGAAAGCAAAGTGTTGCCACTGTCAGAAATAAAACTCTTTTATTTTCCGGCAACAGTGCTGGAAAGTCTTTGCCTGGGTACCCGATAGATGTCGTTACGTAAACCGAAGTATCAGATGACGGCGCATGCGCACACGCGGTTGTTGCTGGTACGCTTGGCGTGAATCTTTATTTCGGCTGCCGACAGAGAGATTCTAGGATGAAACGCTACACTACCGCTGAGCTCGCTGATATGCATCTGGCATACGAGGCCGCTGATTGCAATGGACAAGCTGCACAGCTGTTGTAAGTCCATCGTTACCCCAGGAGGCAAACTCCCAGTCGCGCCTTCTTTGCACGCTTGCACCAGAGACTGTCCGAAAGGGGATCCTTCTTCATCGTGGACACACAGCAACGTGAGATAAGAGTAAGGATGTCAAGCCGTGAGGAGAAAGTGCTGGATCTGGTACAAAATATTCCCGGTACTAGTACACGGACTATCGTCTCTCAGGTCGGGATTTCCCGTATGACCGTCTGGCGGAACCTGTATACTAACGATATGCGCTCCTCTCACTTTCAGTGCATTCAGTTACTGTACCAAGGTGATTTTGCTCCCTGATTGACCTTCGCACGCTGGTACGCTTAGATGCGAGCAAACGATCCCCGTTTCCCAGACCGTTTTGTTCACCGAAAATGCGACCTTTGCTCGCGAAAGAATATTCAATTCCCATAACACCCATGTGTGGTCGGAGAAGAACCTAAATGCAACCAGAACCCGCGCAGCCGAGGAACGGTTTTCTGTAAATGTATGGGCCGCCATCGTAAGGGAGCATCTCGTGGGGCCGTACTTCTTGCCCAAAAATCTGATGGGTGCAAATTATCTGCTCTTCCTTCAGCATGTATTGCTGCAGCTGTTGGATGACGCACACGTATATCTTCTGCTGTCCTTTTTTTCATGTGGTTACAGGATGATGGGGCCCGCGCCCATTAGCGACTCCACCTGTATGCAACGTATGGCCAACAGTGGATCGTCGGGGGTCACGTGCATTGGCCAGCTCGATCTCCAGACCTCAGTTGCCTTGGTTATTTCTCCTGGAGGGGTGCGTCATGGCACTGGTGTACGAAACACCTATTAACAGTGCTGAAGAACTTGTTGCATGCATCGTGGCAGCTGCTGGGGACGTCCGGGACACGCCCGGTATTTTCGCTAACGTTCGTTCGTTAGTGCGCCGGAGATGTGAGGCCTCCATCACAGCCCGGCGTTGTAATTTCGAATACCTACTTTGATGACGATTTTTGGCTCTTTATGCTGTTTTTTTTTTCTTTTTCTTTTTTCTTTCTTTTTTTTTTTTTTTGCTGTAATGCGAATAATAAACATGTTTTATCAACCCGTTCGTGTCCTTTCTTGATTTTTGTACTGTCACTACAGCGCCAGGAAAGCGTTTCCGACTATGCATTGCTGTGCGATTTCCCATCGTCTAGGTGTGAGTCGTCGTCTAGATAGATCATCCGGAGAGTGTGCTCAACTAGATTGTTGCGGGTACCGGACGATACCCGATTTGTCATAAAAAGCCGTACGGGTGTACGGTCCTACATTCACCTGTTCATCTGTATTGATACACCCTATAGATAAGCCTTTTCACACAACCCCTTTCTGTTCTGTTGCCTTTTAGCACATACATTACAATCAACCTTAACTCTGCATAATTTTTTGGTATGAAACTTTTTATAATACAAGAAAATCTACCGTATCTCTGAAGAATATCTTTCTTTGGCCCTATCTTAAATTTATTATCTGATAAATAAATTATCTGTTAAATTAATTATCTGATTCATGATCCATTTCTTTAGAGAAAAAAAAACATAAATTTTCAACAAATGGGTTTAAGGCTCCAGCTGTTGATTGTTTCTTCAGATTTTTATTTTCATGTCAATGTAATACGAATTTTCTTTACTTTGTTTATTAGCGCGAAAATATTTATGTCTATTTTTAAATAAATATTATCACAGTCCACCGATTTAGTTAAAAGACATATACGTTCTGCAGATTCAGTTTCTTTCTTTAAAAAATTTAATAAATCTCTTAATTGTTTCCTTCGGCATCATGTAATCGGTTAAATTCTAACTGTATATGAAGTGATAACGCTAAGGGTTTGGTTCAAATGCCAAAAAGCTTGTTAAAGCTCATAACATTTCGATAGTAACATACGCATAAATTCTTCTTAATGATGATATGTCTTTCGAATATCTCCATGGTATCTGATTGAGAAATGTAGATATACGGATGCCTGTTTGTGATTCATTTTTACCAAAGTTACCAAAGATATCTCAATTACCTTCTCATAATTTTCTGAAATCAACGACAGACCTTGTATGAAAGTTTCGACATCACCTGTTAAATACGTTTTTAAGTATACTGCTGGCCACCGAAAATGAAACACCCTAAAGGAACCATGCAAATAACATGAAAATTACAGCATGCATTAGCGGAGGTGAGATATGCAAATGATTAGAATTTCAGCGTAGACGCACATCACGCGCACCTGTGGCGCCACTTCAAAGCACTATTTAAGGCTTGGAGTTTTCGACTATTTCAAGTTCGGCAGTTGTGTTTTTATTGTGGTTTTTTCTAAAAACACGATTGATTATGCCTCGTAGTAAACAGCGATCATCGTTTGACCAAGTATCCGAGTTCGACAGAGGAAGGATAGAGGCCTACCGAGAGTGTGGATTATCTTTCAGGGAAATCAGCGTGTTGGACGAAACCAAACAACTGTAATGCGAATACGTGACGGTTGGATGCAGGAGGGTACGACGGACCGACACATTCGATCGCATTCACCTCAGTGCACCACTTCACATGATGACAGGAACATTGTGCGCATGGCAGTGATGGATCGCTCAGTCACATCAGGAACCATAGCACAGCACATTCAGTCTGTAACGCATCATCCAGTGACTGCGCATACCATTCGACGCCGTTTACAGCAGAGTGGTCTGTCCGCAAGACGTCCATTGCTTCGTGTACCCTTGATGCAGAACCACAGACGTCTCCACCGCCAATGGTGCGATGAAAGAAGGATGTGGACGGCAGAATGGAATGAAATTGTCTTTACTGACCAGTCACGTTTCTGTCTGCAATACCACGATGGTCGGATTCGAGTTTGGAGACATCGTGGAGAAAGGATGCTGAATAGCTGCGTTATGCACCGCCACACTGGTCCTGCACCGGGTATTATAGTATGGAGCGGTATTGGATATCACTTTTGCACTCCTCTATAACGCATTGCCGGTAAACAACCAGCGCTACATCTCCGAGGTGTTGGAGCCAGTTGTCCTTCCTTACTTTCAGGGCTTGCCCACAGCCATATTTCAACAGGATAATGCACGACCACACGTGGCACGCATTGTCCAAGGGTTCTTCGCTAATCGCCAGATTGAATCGCTTCCCTGGCCGGCTCGCTCTCCGGATCTTTCGCCGATAGAAAACATGTGGTCCATGGTTGCTGAAAGATTGACCCAGATTACATCCCAAGCTGCCACACCAGATCAACTTTGGCAACGTGTGGAAGCTGCTTGGTCTGGTGTACCTCAAGAACACATCATCCAAAATCTCTTTGAATCAATGCCGAGGCGTGTGGCAGCGGCGATCTCCAAAATGGCGGCTACTCCGGCTACTGATTCTGGAAGGAACCACACTTGGGGCACTTTATAGACAGAAATTTATAAATAGTAGTCTAGACTTTATAGACAGAAGTCTATAAACTTAATCATTTGATACTTGGTCAACATGCTATGTGCTAAATAAATTTTGTGATATCTCTTATTTTCTTTTGTTGTGATATCTATTCTTTCTTGGTGTTGCAATTTGGGTGGCCAGCTGTGTAATTAAACTTCTCTATATTACGTAATGTTTCGCTATTGTGAACAGTAGCTTTAAACTGGGCCCAGATATTTGGCCGTTTGGTATTTCTCCATCAAGTTTTCGATTACTAAACGTGGAAATTTAGCCTGAACCGAAGTCAAACCCGCTATAAAGATAAAATGTACATAATTATCCTTATTATTTTCAAGTGTCTTTCTGAGACATCTGTTTACACGTGTTTTCGAAATTAAAATACCTTGGGTATAATTTTCAACAAGCGTTATAGCCTTTTCTAATCGATTCGCGTCTGATACATCGTGGTGCATTTCTTCATTTAACGCTAACAAAACTTACTCTTTCTCTATTAATACTGAAAACAGTTCTTTCATCAGTTCAGTATTCGGAGTAGTTACATTTAGTTCTGTCTCTAATTCTCAATAATTTTCGTTGTAGTTGTTCTTAGCGGGGTACGCTTCTTTATATCCAAGTCTTTTCATTATCAAAGAACAGAAAAATTTCACTTACCTCTTTCTTTTTTTTTTTTTTTTTTTTTTTTTTTTTCCTTTTTAGAATCTTAGATGTTCGCGCATCAGAAACTATGTGATAACTACGTCGCTTTTCTGTCTAAGTGTGAAATCCACGGGAAAATTATCATTTCACTAGTTATTAACATCCGTACAAATTTTCTTTGCATTAAGTATGGTATTTTACCACCATAGTTATTAGGCGGTTTAATCCTAGTATACAGAACACATATGATTTGGTGACCTTTATGATGATCACTAAAAGCATCATTTTGGTGTTGGTGATAGATTTCAAAATCTCGCCAAGGCCGTACCGTAAATTATGATTTTACTTTTTTAGGCGTGAACCTTCCGTGTTTTAGGCCTAACGCTTATTTTTTTTCACTGGTGATGTATTAAGTGATAAAATCACTACAGAGACAGGATGCTCAGAGCGCCACCCAACGGCGGCCGCTATCAATTCATGAGCAATCCTTCCCTGGCCTATCGCTTTTTCACTGCATGCAGAGTGTTTCGATGGAAATCATAATCTTTCTATATTATTATCCCTTAAATCTGTACATTATGTTACATAATCATAGTCATAGTTTGAGTACCGTATTAAAGATTAAACAAATTGGTGTGTAGATCTCTTGCTTTCGCTACTGTGAAAGAGAGATAAAAAAAAGTAAATGTCCAATGCGCTGTGTAACATATACATTATTATCAACACATTTACTAATATAATGACTTAATATGAGAAAATAATTAATCAAACTTCATCTTATCAGAACACATAAACAGAGGCGCATTTACAAAGGGAAGCCCACTTCAATTAAAATCTTAAAGCGCAGAGTAAGTTAATAACAGCGCACTTAATACATGGATTCATGTTGGAAGGTCTAAAAAGGAGATCACCAAAAAGACGAGCATCCCCAAAAGTGAAGGAAGTCTGAGTAATTAGGCAGCAATAACTATGTTTAAGCAACATTTGCCAAGAGCCTTCTCCTCCGACAATTTTTCTGTCAAAAATAGACTCTGTCGTTGTTCTGAAAGCTATTAGCTAGGCAGTATTTTGCTTCCTTCATTCGAATAACCGGCGTGACACATAATAACAATGGAGATCAAAATCACTGACTGCATACACAATTTTACATGAGATTAAAGATACATATCTTGCATAATACACTCATCATTCAAGCCGGAAAAAATTAGTATTTTCCATCAACGTGTTCTGTTATCAGTTAACACGTAATTTGCAATCCAGTCACCCGCCCTTGACCTAATTTTATATTTACGGTGTTTACACCACTCCCTGGTTATTTCATTTAGGAAGTAAGAGATTACGATGCACAAGCCATTCTAAAATACGTTACAAAAGTATGAATTCTTCGCTTTTCAAGGATTCTCACTTTGGACTCATTTTATCGATAACGAGAAATTACATATATATATAGCAAAACCTACCTCTTAAAATTTGTTTCGCAACAAGCTGAGCTTGGTTACCAACTTGAAATAGGAAAAACTGGTAGGTTCTCGTGCAGAACGGTAATGAGACTCCAGAAAATTAAATTAGGTTATGTGAATATGGTAAAGTCACGAGAGTTATCTGCCTATGGAAAGAATTCGTGGAGGACTTACTAAGGAAACTGGCCACTCGTGTGTCCAACCGCCTAAAATGTCGTAAAAAAGGTAAAAGTATATTATGATTTGAATCAGTGCAGCTAGTGTAATTTCAAAAAAGTATTAAATACCTCTTATTAGTTAACGGAAGATTTTAGCGAACTTTTATTTAAATAAATCGTATTAAAAAATTTTAAAAATATTCTTAAAAAATGTGGTTATTGCTTTCGAATCGTTTAGTTTGTTACTGTTAACCCAAAAAATTCTGTTTCGACATCTCTAGCGTGCGAGACGAATTTTGTCGACTTTCTATGGACATTGGAATAGAAGTTGGTGAGGTCTTCAATTTATGCTTTTATTTAGTGTTTCAAAGTTTATTTAAATCGTAATCAAGGGTTACATGTTAAGTGCAATTTAAGTGATATTCTATCTAGTGTGACTTAGTATTTTTGATTTTGAGTGAAACTGAAAAAAATAACGTTTTCATATGGCGTGCAGCTAAGCCTAATTAGGCTTATTGCGTTTTTCGCATGAATTCCGAGGTTCATTCTAGATATGCTATTTTGTTGATGCAGAGAATTAGCCACATTTTCTGATATTGGCAAGGCCTCATAGCTTTGTGATCATTAAGGTAAATATTGTTTTCTCTTCTTTTCGCTTACTTTGACGATGGATACGGTAAAGGACTTGGATCCGAAAGCTATGATTGATATTTTTTAGACAAAATCTTGAGTTATTTCAAGCTAAATACAATTTTATTGATTTAAAGGAACTCCTTCAAATTAAGAATGGACTTTTCTTAAACATTGTAAAACCTTTTAGCAATAATGATCATCACATACCTGAAAATTTAGCTGCACGATCTCAAAAGCTCATTCAAAGTATTGACATTAAATTCACCCATTGCGCTAATCAGGAAATTGCTAAGACTAACCAATCGGAAAAACGAAAGGAGTCTACCGCTAACACTACCCCAGTTAAAAAATCTGGAACAGAATGGATTAATTCTCGAAAACCTCATAGACAGAACGTAAGTGAAACTTCAAACCATGATTATGCCCATTAAAACAAGGTAATTACTTTTTCTCATAACGATGAAATGGAAGTGAGTAACTCAATGAAAGTCAAAATAATGAATTTATTACACCGCGTAAAAAGGCAGGGAGAATTCCCACTATAATTGCCTCCAACGTCGATCACTGGACACCGATCAGAGATGATATACTTAAGCATGGAATACAAAACGTTGAAGGAAATTTGAAAGGTGGAGATCTCCACATCAAAGGCTTTACTTCTGATGACTATCGTAAAATTACCTCTCTACTAGACGAGCGTCAACGTTCTTACCACATTTTCCCTCTAGCACAAGTTAAACCTATTCGTGCAGTAATAAAAAAACTCTGAATTTGCACTCCAGTTGCTGAAATTGAAGAAGCCCTAATAGAAAAAGATACACCTGTCAAATCAGTAAGACAAATTACTACGAAAATAGATGGCGAAATTAAACCTATACCTCTATTCTTAGTTGAGGTAGCTCGAATTGAAAAAGGCAAACAAATATTTAATTTAACCCATCTCACGGGACTTGCTATATTCGTTGACCAATTTAAATCGTACTAGGACCAAGCAATTCCTAACGGCCAAAGATATGGACATAGTAAATCGCATTGTGACCATAAAACTCGCTGTTTAAAATGTGGTGAAAGTCACGAAACATCAAGCTGTAAGAAAGACAAAAAACTTCCCGGCAAGTGTTATTTATGTGAAGGAACCCACGTTGCGTCCTATCGCGGGTGTGAAAAATACACCAAAATATACGCAAAAACACCAACACTCACCACCAAATGATGAAGAAAACGTTCCGTTACTACCTCGAAAGGAAACTAAAAAATCTCCAAAGACTCCTACTCAAGAGTCAGGAAGTAATTCCGTCAAAGATGACTTACAGTCATTCATTTCTTGGATCAAAAATACCTTTCAAATGGCTAAAACCCTTTTTGAAAGATTTAAAAAATCAAATCGATTTGGACATCCAAATTGGGATGGAAGCATTTGACCTATTAATGAGCATGGAATACGGCTCATAAAATTCTGCAAAGAACTTTAGATACAACAGATACTACTATATGTAGTTTAAATATCGCCTATTTTAATGCAAATAGCATTAAACGTCAAAAGACTGAATTGCAGCATTTTTTAAATAAACATAATACTGACATAATGCTTATTAGCGAAACTCATTTACGCAGCTGTGATCGTTTTAAAATTGCTGGATATAGAATATATCGCAACGACCGTCTACATAGCAGAGAAAGAGATACCCTCGTTATGCTTAAAAATCCTCTCAAATCAACTTTATATGAGACGTCTAAATATGTGCATTGAGCACACCGCGGTTATCATTTATAGCAGAACTAGTGATCCTTATTTATTTATCTCCCTTTATAATCCTCCAGGAAGCCAAATTACCGACAGAGACTTGGACTGCTTAACTAATGCAGACCTTCCGTTACTTATTTGTGGATATCTAAATTCTAAACATCCGTCTTGGAAATCACGTAAAACCAACATCGCCCTCGATAATTATGCTCCTTACAGTAATCTTAAAGTACCTGGACAGAAAACTCCTGCACGATTTCACTACACAGACTTCGGGAGTTCTCACTATTGTTATTATTAAAAATATTATTCAAACTCCTTACCTTGAAGTCCTAAAGGAAATGTAATCTGATCACTTATCCGTTAAATTCATCCTAAATGGCTTTGAACAAAGTGTCAAATGTATTGTTAACTGGGAAAAATTTAATAGTATTATTGAAATCCCAAATGCTTACCCTAATCTTACTAACATTTCTAATATCGAAAATGAAATCCATAATATCAACTCCAGAATACACATAATACTGACATAATGCTTATTAGCGAAACTCATTTACGCAGCTGTGATCGTAAATAAGTGCTCTACAAGAAGCTACTACCATTAAAGAAAATTCGCTTCAGATTATATTTAAAAAATCAAAGATAAGAATAGATTGACAAAACTATGGAGAAATACTGGAGACCCCAGATTAAAGACTCCTTAATCAAAAAGTTTGAGAAATATCTAAATTACTCAGTGATTATAGATCAAGCAAAGGAGAAGAACTCTTAAATAACATGGAATATGAACCTACCCTTATTTGGAAAATTGCCAGAGCTCTTAAAAAACCATTTGCGGATCGCATCGGCCCTCTCAGTACCCCCAATGAACTGGTTTGTTCTGAACTGGAAATAGCAGAAGTTTTAGATCAACACCTTGGAAACACCTTTACTCCTAATCCCAGCTTCGAGCCTGAAATTGAGCAAGAAGTCCAAGATTTCAACGAGAATTTAATTCATCGCACTGACGTAAATTATTTATTACCTACCACTCTTAGAGGAGTACGGAACATCATTAAGAATATCAAGATTAGAAAAGTACAAAGATACGATTCAATCTCCAATATCAAAGAATTTCCCTGGCGTTACATCGTATTATTAACAAATCTGTTTAATGCCTGCCTTCATTTAAATTATTTCTCACATCAGTGCAACCATGCTATAGTGATAAACTTCCTCAAATCAGGTATAAATCCAAAAGAAACCACCAGTTACCACCCAATAAGCCTGCTTCCTTGCATTGGTAAAATTCTCGAAAAATTATTCAAATTCGACTAATTGATCACATAGAAAAGAATAATATCATCGACTCCGAACAATATGGATTTCGTCGATGACATAGTACCACACACAGCTCATTAATGTGATTGAATTTGTTACTGACGTTTCATTAAGAAAAACGCAGTTGCTGCATGCTTTTTAGACATAGAAAAGGCATTCGACAGAATATGGCACGACAGCCTTCTCTTCAAAATGCAAAAGCACTTCTCCCTATCAATCTCAGCAAATTAATATACTCCTATTTAAAAAATTGTACATTTTAAGTTCGATTTGGAAAATATCTCTCCAATAGAAAGACCATTAAAAGTGGCGTCCGTTAAGGAAGCATTTTAATGCCGATGCTATTTAAAATCTTTATAAATCACATTCCGCAGCCATTTAATGCAAAAATCGCTAAATATGCTGATGATACTGTCGTTCGTTCGAAGTCTTTAAAACCGCAACTCGCTATTGACCAACTAAAGTTCGCAGTTAACAACACTATTCACTGGTTCAAGATCTGGAGAGTTAAACCCAAATAACTGTAACGTCACAATTTTTAGAAGATATAAAAAGAATACTCCTGTCGGCATTGATACTCAAATTAATAATATCCAAATACCAGTTAACAGCTCCATTAAACACCCAAGTGTGTTCTTTGACGAACAGCTGTTGTTTAAAGAACAAATTATGAATGCATTTTGAAAAGCTAAAGCAGGGGTCATTGCCCTTTACCCTCTCCTACGAAGGAACACGAAACTTCACATAAGAACAAAACGAATGATATATCTCACTATAATTCGACCCATTTTGCTATACGATATTCCTTTCTGGAGTACTGTTGCTAAAACCTATTGTAAAAAATTAGAAGTTTTTCAAAATAAATTACTAAGAATGATTTTAAACGCCCCATGGTATGTTCAGACCAAGGAAATACTTAAAGAAATGAAGATCGATTCCATAAGATGACAAAATATTTTCTGCTTGCCATAACTTTTTCCAGAAAACGCAAAATTCATAATAACACTATGCAAGAGAACTTTTAAACTATGATCCAACTATTGAACATACTGTCAAAAGGGCAAAAACCATTCATCACAATCAAAATTGTAAATTTTTTATTGTTTCTCATGCTTAAATTTTTAAATTCACGTTCATTTTCCAGCGCCATTGCCGTGGTCAGCTCTTGAGATGGGTGACCACCCACGTCATTGACACTGACGGGTCTTCTATGTTTACAACCTGAAAGAGCAGGGTATGGACTCTTGTTTCCTCAAATGTTTACACAGCAGAGACTTTGTTCGTCATGTATTCATTTATTAGCATCGTTTTCAAATGTGCTTTTCACGTTTATGTGTTTTATCAGCCGATAAAGCGGGTTATAGACTTTGCAATACCTGACTAAGCAGGTTTGGGACTTAGTGATTTGTATTGTGTATTTGCATCTTCAAATCGTTATAGTTGGAAATGTAAAATTTCAGCATACTCCATATATTAAAAGAAATATGTGTTCTCCAACTGAAAATTATATTTTCATAGTACTTTTACTTACTGAGCTCCCACTACAACAGCTCAAGCTCGTGATTAAATCTCTGGCTTTCAGTTAAAGACTCTTTTAGCCGCTAGTGGTGGTACTCGTCCATGGATTCGCATTTTCGGCATGAGCACTCCTGTGCTCTTAAACATTTAAATAACGCCAGCACCCTCGGGCAAAAAAATTCAGACATAGGTAAAAACATATTTTAAATGCTAAATGCCTATTGTATCCTGATGCTCAATGACTTTTAACCGTCTAGATTAAATTTGAAAATTAAGTATCTCAGGCTTTACTGAATGGCAACACGCAGAGGCTTGGCAAATGAAAATATTTTATTTTCGGCAGTGGCAACATATTACTTTCAAATAGCCCAGTTTGTTGATTAAAATTAAAAGATAAACATGCACATGAAATGCTATTCACCTGAAGTACCTTATCGAATACATTCTACAAAGCAGGACACAGCCAAATACTCCACCTTCGTTTAGCTTCGTATGTGACTATTTTACGCTCTCATTGTACCGGATAAGGTTTCTGCCGCTCCAGATTCCATTATCAAAGAGATGTTAGCTATAGAAAGAGTTATGGTTAATTAATGTACGTCGTTCTACATGGGATCAGGCTGTGTAACCCAGGAACCTGAATCCGGTGACGAGATCACCTTAAGAAAAATAAATACCTTACATTCTGCCGAATGGCAACTGTCTGCCACGCTGGAGATAAAAGTGTTTTATTTCGAACAACGTTGCCACTTTTTGCTTTCACTAAGCTGAGTAGCTAACCAATTTCGTTAAATTTGTACAAAATTTGAAATAAAAACAAAATCGAAATTCAAATTTCGGGCTTGGAGGTGTCTATGTTCGGGTGGAAAACTAAGCATACTAAAAATTTGCTTGCTGTATGTTTTTTTTTTTTTACAATGTGAGGTAAATTCATTTATACAGACTCGCCACTATTTAATTAACATTTCCAGGCAACAGTTTGGAAAGTGGTTTGAATACAAAGCGGATAGACAAAAAGTGAGTTTCGAGACTAATAACACCTCTAGTATAGAGATTTTGTAGTATGCAAAACTGACCCAAAACAATTATCAAATATCGTCATTTGGAAAGCTTTTCCTGAGGTAAACGCACAACAAAAAAGGTCGAGTTAAAAGATCGGACGAAACCATAACAACGGTAAATAAAAAATTTTCTCTCTTAATCTATCTAGTAGTAGAAGATTCAAATTAAATTAAAACTGACATTAAATCCATATTAAAAACTATATAAGCTCATAGCCATCTGACGTAACAGTTATCTTTTAAAAATGTGCATCAGAAAATTATCTGGATAGCATATTGTATTAATTAATCACATCTTTGGTAATTTTCTTCATTTCATCACTATGTTCTTTTGTTTGCTTAACTAGTTCAGCCAAAAAACATTTCCCTACTGGCACTTTTTTCATATAAGACTCAGGCGAAAATAAAGACCTTATTTTATTCTAACCAATTACTTTTAGTTTGACTTTCCTTTCCCTCCTGATGTTAGTTTCCTGTCAGAATGTAAATTTTAATGACGGAGTATGCAAAATCTAAGGGAGTTCAGAAGCAGTATTTAAGCTGCGGTTTCAAGAGTTCGTGAGGGATAGTAGCAGAGTTAGTTCCTGCGTGTTTTGAAATAGCTCTATAGTTGATGTTAGCTATCCTCTTCAGATTATATTGATATTCTAAGCTCGCCTTTGCTGTGTGCAGCCAATTTAGTGGTTTATATAAATAAGGAGCCATTCGTTTAGCCATCTTAAATTATTGTGATTTCAAATTTTGTTATTTTCTGTTCAAGTTACTTAACCACAAGTGGCTATAACTATGAGCACCGAGTGAGTGCAACCTTTGTTACGTTTGGTTATTTGCCATCCAACCGGTGTTAAGAATACCTTACTTATTTTAGTGTTTATTATTTTGTATTTTA
Source organism: Stegodyphus mimosarum (assembly GCA_000611955.2). NCBI lineage: Eukaryota > Metazoa > Arthropoda > Arachnida > Araneae > Eresidae > Stegodyphus > Stegodyphus mimosarum. Next base: position 1,379,287 of record KK120847.1, read on the forward strand.
TATTTCCTGGCTCATGAGCAAGCCTCACTTAGATTTTGTGAGTACAGTTTAGTAATTTGTATATGGCAACAGCAATAGATATTCAAGTGCGAGAAGGATGTAACCGCGCTAGGAGTGTTATTGATTTCCGTGATAATCAAGTTTGTTTTTCGTTGAAACTAAAAACTTCTATTCTGTGAATAATCGCCGCAGTTACAGCGTTTTAATGATATTGACTATTTTAAACCTATGATGCGAGTCTTTAATTAAAGGCTACTTCGTGCTGAAATGTGATTTATACATTTAAGTACTGAAAGCTAGAAAAGTCGGTGATACTTTTTCTTGTAAGCTTTAACAACCGGTAGAGTGGTTAGCATCGCCCAAAAGGCCCGTTGTTGAATCCCGGAGAAGGCGTGGATGTTTGTAAATGTATAGTGTCTGTGCGGCATGGCGACACTTTAAATATGCCACGAGATGAAAGTCTTCACAAGTGGTTTGGTGGAAGGGGAGACGGATGGGAGACTCTCGGACCCCCGGTTCCTCTCCATCAAAATTGGAGGCGGAACTGAGCTAAATAGCACTGTCACCTCAATGGTGCTCAAGGCTGTTGCCAACGCAAGCGTAATCTAGCGCTCCTTCTCACGAGGAGGAATTTCGTGGGCTTGGGCTGACTGTACGCCAGACAAGTGAGCATAAGCAACAACAACGAAAAGGTTATTTAAACCCTCTTCTGCAGTATTCATTCTTCAAAGACATAGCGAGAATTCGCTAAGCAGTCTTTTTACATAGGGTCTACTGTGAATGCTCCCGAAAAGAACAAGAAGACTCTACATAATGTTTTTTTATTATAAGACGTTACATGAAAAGGAATTTAGTAGTCTGAAAATATAACATATTTATTTTCTAAACTGGAACTATAGGTCAACTGTACAGGATGAAGTGTACAAGATAAACACAACTGTACAATATGTTAAGCACGTATACACAGTTTCCATGAAAGTCCTTATGCAGTATTTATTTTTGCAACCATTGGGTTAGACATGAATATTTTCCATATTTAAAGTTTTTCATAAATTCTAATTACAATGCACGCTAAACATGGGAAATACTCATGTTATGGCATTTTTAAATTAAAAAAAATTAATTTTGTAAGAATTACAAAATTTAACTTTTTATATGGCCTCCCAGCCCTTTTACAGCTATATATAATAAAAGCCCTTTTATATATAATAAAAGTTTTACTCGCTATAAAAAAATAAAACAGAAAATGTTTGGATCTTGTACAACAAAAATTCACAGAATTATGCAATTTTAGTGTTTTCATATTCTATCTAAATATGCAAAGAAATTTCTTGATAGAAAATGAAACAATCTATGTCCTCAAGTCTGTAATGAATTTTGTGAGCTTTTTACAGAAAATATTTCCAAAGCTAGAAAATTGTGGTAAGCGAAAGGAACTACAATATGAAAATAAATCATTCACTATCTAGAATCCCATTCCAAACAATTAATTAATGAAGACTTCTTGGTGATACACAAATAGCCAACAAGAATATAACAACACAAACAAAATGGATGATCCAGACTCCAGGAAGCTAATAATAAAAGAATTATGCAGCCTTTCATCTCAATGAATTTCCTAAGTTTGAGGAGGATGATATTAAAGTGAACATTTTAAAAAGACTTACCAAGCACCTTAGCAAACTGGGAGGGAAAGTTGCGAAAAACTAACTCCACATACTTTCTCAAGAAACTAACCTTTTGTTATTAACTTCCCTTCCTCAAGGAATACCATCAAATATGAATTCCCCGGCACTAATTCCATCTTCTTCAGGTAAACTGATTATTGAAAATAAATCAATTCAGAGATGATGATAGCATTTGACTATCACATTACCTTTGAATTGGCCTTTTTTCTTGCCCCCAAATGCCTCCTGTAATGGACAAAATTTCTTTCCTTTCTTTTAAATTTCTCTTATCTATCTAAATGATTTTTAGTTACTTTGTTCTGCTTGTTTGAATAAAAATAATGAAAAACAGAATACAATTTCTTATTGCTATATATACTGTTGTTATTCATACAACTGATGCTCATTATAAACAGTGGTCATTATAGCAAAAATGGATTTAGTACAGTGTCTCACTTGCATGAAGACTTTTAAGGAATTTTTACATATTTTTGTTCACTTGGTTAAAATATAAACATTATTAATGAAAACAAAATTCAAGCAAGCAACACTTATTTCTAAGCTAAAAGAAATAGGGGGGAAAAGTGATGGTTAACTATGTTAGTTATAAAACATTTATTTCCTTCAAATATAATCAAAAATTATTCTTGTGAATTTCGGTTTTTTTCAATAACCCATCTCAGTTACAGTTCATAAATCATTTCATATGTTTTATCTTTCAAAATGTATTTTAAAAACTCAACAGCATTAGTAAACTTTTTATTTCAAGTATCAGTCCTAAACAAAGAAAGGCCTTTCTTCAATAATGATGCAATCCCCTGCTGTGAGTAGTAGCAAATGGATTACTTCCCGCACACAATCAATTGCAGAGTAAAAGGTAAAATAACTGTCAAAAATCAAATTTTCTTTAAGTAAAGTTCTTCAGGAATTTTGCCGATTTCTTCTTTAAATATCAGCTGGCTTCACTAACAAAGTCCTCCAAATATGCAACTCAGTTCTTAGACAAATAATGTGCTTTGCTGCAATTATTATTATTGTTATTATTATTTTAAATTTCCATTTCCCAGCAAAAATTTCAATAAAAATTTGCTAAATATATAATATTATTTCAATAGATATCACAAGTCATGGTACACAAAGATGACAGAAGTGCTTAACATCCCTTCACAATTGTATCCTATGTCAATATAAAGCTCTAAAAATATTCACTTTATAAATTATATCTTCATTTCAGTGCCACATACTTGCATTAGAAACTTAAAATGATATCTTACTCTAAAGGTTAAGGAATAGATGAAATGTTTGGTGGCATATATTTTGTTCCTATGGGTTTCAAATTGTTGATTTTAGGATGCATAATACAACTGCCAATTTCCATGACAATTTTATTATCTTTATTCAAACAAGACAATCTTTTTTCAAAAAATATGTTCCATTATCAACAATTTTTTTTTCAGTAAAGGGGGATTACTGGTATGATTTTTATGCCTTTATAGCACAAATATTTCTGAATTCAACAATCACTAAAACTTGGAAGTTTTCTGATGTCCTACATATTGGCACATGCAAGAGTTACCAACATATTACTTAGTTTTCTTCAATTTTAGTTTTATCTTCAAAAAGTCAAGACAAGCCTAGTTATCATTTTAAAAATAGCCCAGTCTTGTGCACATTAAATAGGTCTTCAGGGATACATTATCAGTTACGTTCTTCACTTTATTCCTTTCCCATGAATTAACTGATTCATAACTAACAGCTGATTTAAAATTCATACATGCTCTTTCCACAAAGAAATATGATTAATCTGCTATTATGGAAACAATACAACAATTATGGAATTAACATTTCTAAAAATAAAATAAGTTATATTATTTGAGATGGTAAGGCAACATGAATCAGCCTAAATTTTCATATTTTTTGTTGGCCTAGCATTCTTAATATTCAATAGTTGGCACGTTAATTTGAAATAGGTTACATTACTCATAATCAAGATAAAACCTGAAAGCCTGGCTTTTATTTAGAAAATAAATAAATAAATGATTGATTTAAGAAACTATATATTTTTTTAAATGTTTCACAAATAAAGTTTCCAGACTTATTTTTTTTTTAAGCAGAAAAGTTTATAAAATAAAAAAGAACATTTAAATAACTATTTTACATACTATAAAATATAAGTATAAAATGATCATCAAGCCTATTACTTAAAATAATTGTAAAACGTTTTACGAATAGTTTATTCCACAGGCATTAATTCTTTATAAATGACAACTTCCAAATCAAAAAAAGTAATTAGCATGCATTTAATCTTGGAAGATTTATTAATGTTTCCTTCTTTGTGACAGCAAGGGGAAAAAATCATTGCTTCTCACTCATTTTATTTGTTCCAGATTTTAAGCATCTGCTCTTATCTCCCATGTTTTTAGTCTTTTCCAACAAACTCCATGAAATGCTAAGAAAACCTAATTTTTATTCAATAGTGAAAACACAAGGAATGAACCTTCAACACAATTTTCTTTACTTTTAAATTCTCAGTTTATATTTTGAGATAAGTGAGAATACATCAGATAAAATCACTGTTGTTAATTCTCAATATTCTTAATCTGCTCCCTATAAATCATGAAATTTTCTTAATATGATCATTCTTTGAACTCAAAAAGACTTCAGAATTCTGTCCATATCATTTACCAATAATTTTTCTTCTTAGAAATGTTTGTACCATTTCAAGATTCTTGATTACGACTCTGATTAATCATTAAAAACTGCATTTAATATTTTTTTGATTCATGATGTGGTTTCTCCTAACTTAATGCAAAATTGCATGCTAATTCTTCACTCTTACATATTTCAATGGTTCAATTAATCTATAATTTGTTTTTTTAATTAAAAATATTTTTCAAAAATGATAATGACATGATACTGATTTAAAATTAACTCATTAATTGCAAAAAACAATCAGTTAAATTTGCAGATATTTACATTTTCATTTTATTAAAATATTCCTGCAGTTTTTCTAACATATCTTGCAGACTGAAAATAATAACAGATAAGTTTAACAGATAAGAGCATCTATAAAACAGTATTTTTAATTAAAAATTAGATTATTAATGATATTCCTGAAAATCTTTTTCCGGAATGTATAAACCACCTCTGCAGATCTGTTTCATCCTTCTTACAAATATTTCATTAAACTAATATCATCAATTTAGTTTTAAATTAATTTCAGATATTAAAAAATAAGATACCATGTAACAGACATGGATGATTACTTTTGAATAATCAAAACTGTTCTTAACTCTTTGAAAGCTGAAGCCTTCACTAACTCATATGTTAAAATACAGAACTGCCTGAAATGGTTTTCGAGTCCCAACAATTTCCTCCCCTTTCCTGTCTGTTGCTTATGTCTGTGATTTCTGGTGTGAAGAAACATGGAGCTAATTAGTTAGTAGTGTGTCTGTTACTTATGTCTGTGATCTCTGGTGTGAAGAAACAAACTGTTTTGGATATTCGTAAGAATAAAAAAAATTTCAACAGCTTTCATTAATTACAATGTCAACAGCTCAAAGGGAGATTTCACAGCAGGAGATACGGAAAAGGTGAAATTTGTCAAAAATGAACAATCAGATAAAGCTACATACAAATGGTTTTTCAACAACATTGAGTTGTGTTGTCATTTATAGTGTGGAGCTGTGGACTGCTGCCAATAAATTTGCAAAGTTATGGGTACAGAATATCATGCCAATGTTGGGTGACTTTGGTGTTTTCCGAATTGACATGGTATTAACAGCAGAGAAGCTTTAAGTACTAACACTGACAAAGTTCAGCTGTAAATACATAAATGCTTTTACTGGGAGTTCAGATCTTTAATTATTCAACAATATTCAATGGAAAAGCAAGTGCAGCTTGAAACTTTTCTTACACCGTCTAATACATATCTGTAAGGAGATTTTTGTTACTAATGTGGTTATGTACATTAAATAACTTACATTTACATTATACAGCTCAATTTCATGTACAGTATTCTATTATTTTAAATATTGTTTATAACACAATTTACAATTTAATGGACTTCCAGTTTTACAGACATCTTATTGCCCCAATCAGCCTGCGAAATTTGATGATTTACTGTATTGCATAAAGTTATAAATATGTACTAATACATAATATTTTCAGTAATATACCTAAAATATTATTCAGCAATGAAAATTTCTGTCCCATTGTTTTGAATTTAACCAAATGTACAAAAATTATAGAAGGAAATAATTGGATTAAGGAATGGTTTTAAGGCTTAACATTTATATAAATATTCAACAAACATTTAAACTCGAAAACAAATCATTAATTATATTTATATGTTAATTGTATTCAAAATCTGACACCCTGGTTTAACTAAATTCAACAATGCTTTGATATATCCTACCATTTGATAATGAATTTTAATATAGTAGAATTCCGATAATCCTCAAACTAAGGACTAAGAGCTCTGCAAATTGAAGTTTATAGGTTCTCAATAACAGGTGAAATTCTTGCCTTTTGACCACAGTAAAATCAATATATTATGTCTGATGTTACAATCAGACAAGCAACAGCTATACTTTCCCCCTTTCTAATTTTTACATTATATCTGACTTGAATGCACGTAAATACCCAAGCACATAAATATCAAAATTTTCATTTTTAAAGAATTAGTGGAATTTTTCTGTAAGAGGGCACCATTTAGCTCCATAAACATACATGTTGTCGTAAAAGCTAAGTAGATGGTGGCCACCCTAAAGATAAAGCTTCATGTAGGGGGTAACTTTTAAAAACAGCAATGAATCATATAACTTAGCATATATAATAACATTTAATACACACAATGCTGAATTTGTGCAATTTTCTAATGTTTTAACTTAAAAGACATCAGAATTGCACAAATCTGACGTCATACATAGTCTTGGCATTGTGCACATTAAACAGTACAGAGCTATTCATGATGTGCTATAAATGGGTTATCAGAATTCATTCTTTGGTGCATATTTGCCAACGGATGCCTTATTTGCAGAATTCATTAATTAAGAATTATTGAATATGGCTATTACATTTTTCAAACATAATTACATACAAAGAAAACAATGTCAGTACAAAGGAAAACATAATAGAAGAATAAAATCAGGAAATGTTTAGAGAAAGCTAGAAACTCTTTTTGTACAAACATATTTAAAATAATGTATATTCTCCAATGAAATTGCTTTCAAAGTAATTTTTACACTTTTAAACAACAGAAAAAATTAATTAACAAATATCACACTGTTTACAAAAAAACCAGCAGTAAGGTTTTTTCCTAAATTGAATATTAATGTTAATTCTAAGATTCATGTGCAACTAACACAACAAGAAGTGTTACAATTGAAATTTTAAGTTAAAAAAAATTTCTTTAACTAATCCTCTATTTTTTAAAAACTTATCCTTATTCATCACTTATAAACATGTTTGATTATATGCAAAATATAAGAAAATTAGCTATAAGGTGCGTTTAAGCTGACACTGAAAAATCTGAAAAACTGACAGCAAATTCTTGAAACATTTTTTTTCACAGAACTTCAATTTATAATAAAAGACAACGGAATATATGCAAAAACGTAAAGATTTATCTAAAGTAAAAAATTTGTAGAGATTTATGATCCATGTTTACTATAAAAAGAGAGCTTAGCACAGGTGCAGAAAAAAAGCTAAATAACTTCAATAATAAGTTGAATTCCCTTTTTCATTCAAAATATGTTATGAATATATTTTTGTTAAATACCTAATTTAAATATACACATAAAAAATGGCATTTAATCCACTATGCTTAATTTTTAAAAAAATTGTAATTTTGTTTCTACACATTCAAAATTCAACATGGATCACAGATATTCTCAGATCAAATTTCAAAATTCAACTGCATTTTAATGTATTCCAGTACCTTAATAATCAAAAATTAAGATCTTAATATCAACATGCCCCCCCCCTAAAAAATTACAATCAAAAGACATTAGTCCTTCAATCAACCAGAAAATACTTTACAATGCAAGATAGAGCCCATAGCTCTTCACTGTTCTTGAGCACTTTTACAAAAAATACATGATAATGATGTTTTGAAAATGGCTCTTTTTTTAATGTAATGTCTTCAATTTACGTAAAGAATGATTAAAAAAAATAATAATACTTTGGGACATTTTATTTACATGGAACTTTCAAAGTTGTTATTTTATGCACAGTGAGTAAATAATGCATTCTCCTATTTGACAATTTACAAAATTCAAACATATTTTTTATCAAAATAAATGTTGCATATTAATTTTTAATAAAAATTCTATTCAAAATTCAATTTGAAGACAAAAATGGACAATTATTTTTATGCAACCAGTATGGTAATGATGAGTTTTTTCCCTGTGAGAATCATTAAATAAACAGTTCTCTAAATACCAAATATGGTTCATTTTGTACAATCAAAGAAACTTAGGAATTTAAAACTTATTTTTTACTTTTGAAAAATATGCAAAGTGGAAAAATTAAATAACGAGTTTTTTAAAAGTAAAATGTACAACATAGACAGAGAAAGGCAAGTTTCAAAATAAAGGTTTAAAACCTGATTTATGTGCATGCCTTTTAAGTCTCTTGTTTGTTGAACATACAATGACGATTCCCTTTGATAAAAAGTTTTTCATACTTTACAGAAAAAATAAAAACTGTTAGATGAATATATTACACATTTCATGTCACTCTTCTTTAAAATTGTCCAGAATTACATTTAATTGGGGTAGCCCACACGAAGGCCCCTTCCACGATTTATAATACGATAAGGAGATCGTCCACCACGAAACGGACCACGCGATCCTCTACTGCCATGGAACATTTGATTACCAGGTGGCGGTCCAGGTGGTCGCAAAAGAGGTCTAGGGTGATTGAATTCTGGAGGCCCAGAGTTTTCAAAATCCATCATATGTGGATAAGGTTCCTCAAGACCAGGACCTGGTCCATCAGGCCATGATCGTTTATGAACCATGTAACCCATATCATCAGGGCCAGGTCCCATATGACTATTCCTTGGGTCCATTTCACTACCAGGAAACCTTACACTGTCCCCTCCAAAATGTGGTGGCACACCTCTCGGAGGCATATTTTCAGGTATAAATTCTTCTTCTCCAGGATTATGATACCTGTCAGGGCGACTCCTAATTGGAGGTCCAATGTTATTTGGGGGTTCAAATCCATGATGAAGTTCTGGATTTTGTAAAAGGGGTCCATGAGATCCATTTTCATGTAACATTTCTTCATTTGTTGGGCCATCAATTTCAGTATGATGGTTACTGTAAGTCCTCCATGTTTCATGTGACACTGCCTCATTCCTTGGATGTTCGTGAGGAAAGTTATCTTGGTTGTCAGGATATGGCATATCATTAGTTGGTACATTTCCTGTGACTTCTGGTTTTGGCAAGGGAGGCACTTGAGGTAGATCTATAAAAGTAAAATATTTTTAATAATGAAAGCACTTTTAATTAAAAATATACCCCTATAAAGATTTTTCTGAAATAATATGATTTGAATTTAAAGGCAATTTTTACGCACATACTCACCAATGATAATTTTACAGTTAGAGTCCAGACAAAATATCTTAACAGTGATCAAAATAAGCAAGAACTGCAATGCATTAAAGTAATAAAGGTATATGCCAAGTAATACTATATTAAGGTCATTAATTTTTTTTTACATCTCTATATATATTTTGATAAACTTTTACATACATTACAACATATCTTAATTATAATACGCTTTATTTGAGCTGTAATTAAAATTACAAAATATTAAGACATGGAACTGAACCCTTAGCTGCTTTATATCGGCTTTACTCAAATTATGATTTCGTTTTTTTCTTTTATTTTTACACAAATAATTACAGATAGCAATGAAACTGCCCTGCAGAAGATTCAGTTCAAATAGTGGATATTTTATTAACTACCTTGCCCTGATTTAGTAGTGAAGGCCTTTTTATTGCTATGAAGTTAGCAAGATTCTCAGAAAAAAAAAAAGAAGAAGAAATATACTAAGCTCATAGTATTTTAGATATGCAATACATTTTTACAGTGTGAAAGATACATTAATGATGTCATGTGGTTAGCAGTAATGGACTAAATCAAGTATTATTCTTTTACACATTTATTCACTCCATGAAAGAAAACAAGGGTTGCAACAGCTTTAAACAAAGGACTATATAGAAAAAAACACAAGTAAATATAATTTAATAGAAGCATAAAATTTCATAAATTACAGATTTTCTATGCACATAAAATGTCCAGACTTAAATTTGTTATAATTATGTTTTATATTATGTTTCCAGAAACATATAGTATACAAGCACATACATACACACATATACGTATTATTATGTTGATATATATATATACATATATACCTTATAAAAGGGAAAAATAAGTTTAAAACCAGGAACCATTGTAAGCTACAGTAAATGGGTGGCAACATAATTCTTCTATTGTGGTTTTTTTTTTAAACATATATTGGGTTTATCTGGGGATTTTGGAAAATGTCTCGGTTTAATTTTTTACAATAGCATTTTGATAAGAAATAATTTCATTATTTCAATGTGATATGATTTAAATTTACTCAGTTTATGTTTAATATATGTGTGTGTGTGCATGTACATATGTATGTATGCATTATATTATAAATATATATGTATGTATACATTATATTATAAATATATGTATAATGATGTGTTAGGAGTACAAGATATTTACAAACATAAGCCTATGAAATTTTAAGAACAATACTAATTATAAGAAATTTTATTAATTTGAGAAAAGAAAAGGCATATGTTTTCTATAAAACCAAGTATCTACAGTTTTTAAGTAATAAATTTTAAAAACTTGAAACTTATGCTTCTGGAAGACATAAGCTATAATCTGACAGACATGATTTTGATGAAAAAATTAAGTTAAAATTGAAAACCTGCATATAATAAAATTAGCAACGCAACAACCTTGAGTCTGGCATAGATTTAGCCAAGATCTCAACCAATTTCGAGGGCAAACAAGTACAGGTCCCTTTTTATCAGGAACAAAGAACAGGACCTGTACCTTACTTAGCATGTTTCTCTTCTGGTTTCATTTGCATATAAGCCAAATTTAGAACCACCATATGAGTCCGCTTACACACATTTCCAAAAGTGTGAATTATTGGTTGTCTAATTTACATACATCTATTTAGATGAACTGAAGATGAGTGGCAATTCACGTGTAACTCTCGTTTGTAAAATAAGTAAATAAATAAAAATAAAAATAAGAGCACTTTTAAAGCCAAAAGTTTCGTCTTCGCAGTTTTTCCAACTTGAAAGCATGTACTTCATTCGACAGTTTAATAACAGGGTGGGAAATTTTACCCTGGTTTTCAGCTGTGGTAACCTTTCTACAGAAATCACAAGACTTTTTTTCTCTCAGTTACATTCTTTTAGAATTTTCCATTTTTGATATTTAGTGAAAGATATCCCAACAAAAAAGAACTGCATATTCTGCTAGTTTTACATTAAAAGTTAACACTTTTGCTGAATGATGCTATGGAGAGAATCGACGATGACATTTTCTATTAGAAGATAAAAATATTAATAGTCAGATGAAGCTGATGGCATTCACCTATCTTTTCCCTAGCACACAGAGAATTTTTGTAAAATTCTGAATGGATATTAATATTGAGAAATTTGATTAATGCATATTATAATTAATTAATTAAAAAAAATGCAAGCACCTTCTGATTTATACACGCACAAATTAACAATATATTCAAAGAACACATGTTCACAAACCTTTTGGTCTCTCGCCTAGAAGTGCAGAACGCTGTGGAGGTCTTTGCGGCTGTTGTTCTTGATATTGATTTCCACTTCTACTATTTGGTTGAAAATGTTGTTCTGGAGGCATCAACAAAGACTGTGGCTTTGTTTCTGAATTAACTGGTATTGAAACTTCACCTAAAATATTGCATTAGAAAATAAGAATCATTTGATATAGCTGTTACATTTGACATTGAAAGGAACAACTGTATTAATACCACAATTACGTGATGAATGCAATAAAACAAATTTTGAACCTTTAAATAAAATAATTAATACGAAAGTCAGAAACCACATATTAATTACAAATCATGATCATGTATTTTTCATCATTTCAGAAAACATACACCAGAATAAGTTTCTTAATTATTTAATTTTTTAATTCTACAAGGGGTGTTTTTTAAGTAAGGGCCATTTGAAAATTTTTTAAAAAATGAAAGAAAATTTTTAAAAACTAAATTTATTTTCAGATTCTACATACGTTTCTCTACTTTTCAACATAGTTGCCAAGTTTGTTTAAACAATTACCATACCTTAGAACTAGATTTTGAATACCCTTCATAGAAAGTTGCGGCCTGCTCTGATAACCAAGAGGTCACAGCCGTTTTCATGTCTTCATCATCATTGTAGTGGTTGCCACAGATATGATGTTTGAGATAGCAGAAAAGATGAAAATCACTCGGCACAAAGTCTGGGCTGTAGGGGTGTGTCCAAAACTTCCCAGCCAAAAGAGTCTAATAAAGCTTGGGTTTGAAGCCTCGCATTATCATGGAGTAGCAAAATTCCCTCTGTCAGTATGTTGCGTCTTTTGTACTGAATCATCCTGGGTAGCTTTCGTGGGGTTTGGCCATAGGCTACCTCATTTACGGTGGCTGCGCGGTGCATGAAGTTGACCAACAAAACATTATAACTATCCCAAAATACGAATGCCATGATCTTGTGCTGGGGCAGAGTCTGTTCAGCCTTGTCCCTTACAGGAGAGTTTGTGCGCCTCCACTCTATGCTCTGTTGCTTCCATTCAGGCATGAGATGGGAAACCCACGTTTCATCTCCTGATACGATCCGACTCAACATGGTGCCACCTTCTTCATTATAACAAGTCAAATAATTCACTAAACACTCAAATCTTTTGTTTTTGTGGTTCTCAGTTAAGAGTTTAGGGACCCAACGGGAGCACAGTTTCTTAAACCTTAACTTTTCAGAAACAGTCTTGTACAGCAATGACCTAGACACTTAAAGAAATTTGCTTGAAAGAATGCTTATGGTGAAATGCCTGTTCTCAAGCATTTTCACTTTGAATGAAGCCACCATATCGTCTGTGATCACATATATCCCGCGTCCAAAGCGAGAGTCATCATGGATGTTGTTGCCAAAGCTGTATGTAAGTAAAGCGTCAGCACTCCCATACTATAACATGACGCCAAATTGCAGCGCCAATCCACTGCAGTGGTGGTGATGTAAACTAAATCTCTTCCCCTCCTCCTTTCCCCTGCAATAACGTCATGGAGGTTGGAAGTAACATGGAGAGGCCACAATGAGTTTTGACATGATTGGATGTAAATATTTTGCAGTTGTGTCGTAATTATATATATAAATGTATATATTTTCTATTTGTACAGTATTTCAGAGTCCTAAGTATATGAAAAGAATACATTTTTAAGCAAAGTTTATTGTTATTAACATTAAAATTATGCATTATTTCTTTTTCACTTATAGAGCTTCTACCTAAAATACTTCTCAAATATGACATGATTTTTTAGCTTCTGAGGCATCTTTTAAATGAAAAAAATCTAAGTCAATTTGTAATTAATGCTGAATTCGGTCCATTTCAAATTAGCGCTCTTTTTAATTTAATAATGAAATACATTAAATAGTACATAACTTCTTCTGAATATTTCTGAAAGGGAATAAAAAAAAAAGATTTTTTAAAATATTATTTAAAACTTGTACCTGCGTTATTATAAAATATAGGGGAATAATTCTTTTAATTATCAGATTTTATTACCTTTAATTTCAACAATACATATCCTAAAACGCTTCATTACTTCCTTAAAACTATTCTTTATTACTTCCTTAAGTACGCATTGTCTCAAGGAAACGTGTAGAAATGTATTCTATCAGATTTCGACGAAATCTTACTCTTGCAATCCTTAATCCGCAGTATCGATACGCCATTAGAGAAAATTTTTAAAAAAAATTGGTTCTCAAAAGAGCCTTTTGTAATTAAAAAGTACAAAATTAATAAGTTATAAATAACACAATTAAAGCACGTTAGAAGCTAACAAGATTTCGGTAGAATCAAACAAACAACCAAATCAAAACAACCAATGACTGAAAAGAAAAGGAGCATGCACAGTTTTACTGATTGTGTTTCTACATTGCCACCGCTACGAGCGCTGCAGTCATTACGAAGCGCAATTTCTCCCATTGAAGTGCCGACGCTTTACTTACATGCAGCTTTGAACAAGATTTCGGTAGAATCAAACAAACAACCAAATCAAAACAACCAATGACTGAAAAGAAAAGGAGCATGCGCAGTTTTATTGATTGTGTTTCTACATCGCCACCGCTACGAGCGCAATTTCTCCCATTGAAGTGCCGACGCTTTACTTACATGCAGCTTTGGTTGTTGCGGTCAGCTTTGAAGTTTCTGACCCATTTATGCACTTTACCTTCACTCATGGCAGTAGCTCCATAACATTCATAAATCTGCATATGCTTGCAGCACACAGGTTTCTTGCCGACAAAAATGTATCACTGACTACATCTTCCACAAAGTGGGAGATTCAATAATCTTGAACATTTTAAATATACACAACATATGGTACATGTTACCTACACAGCTGCAACTGAGCACAGTTGTTTCCAAAGGATGTCAGAACATGATGCAAAGCGCACACGCCACCTAATGGTGTATATAATAAAATGGCCCTTACTTAAAAAACAAGCTACATATTAACACCCAGTCATGAGAATGCCCATTATTACTCATTCTGCAAAATATTCAAATACTTAAGTGATTTGAGATATGCAAGAATATCAAATACAGCATTCAACACTGAAAACTATTTTCAATTAAACATTTGACCAAATATTTAATTTTTAAAAAAGAAATATTACACTCAAATAATTCAGTTTCAAGGAAGAATACATATTTTCAAAATATTCAAAGAAATGCATTCTGATATAAAAATATTTGGTTTTACATAAAAAAAATTAAATAATTATCCTTTTCTAAATGCTTTTAATGTAATAAATTAAGTTTATCCTTTTCTAAATGCTTTTAATGTAATAAATCAAGTTTATTCTTTTCTAAATGCTTTTAATGTAATAAATTAAGTAACTTTATGTAGGTGAGTAATTAAATCATGTACAGCAAAAACTTAAATATGTCAAATGAAAAAACATAAAAAGCATCACAAGACAGAGTTTATATAATAAGAGCTATAAAACAATGTTACATGTTTACTATCTTAGTAGTCTCAAATACTTGAAAATAATTCATCTATGAAAAGAGATGCAACCATGTTTTGCTTTTAATAGTTAAAGGAAGAAAATTCTATTACAGATTCCAGCAAAATACATGACACTTTTACTTTTTTTTTAACATTATTAGATTGGAAACATTAGATAAGGCTACATTTTGTCCAAGTTTAAAATTCACACTAGAAGAAGCATAATGAATTAAACAGAACTAAAATCATTATATTTTTAAATAAAAATAAACAAATAAATGTCAACCATTACTGCGTTCTTCCTGGGGTGGAGCAAGTAATAATGGCTGTTTGCTTTCCATCCATTGCTGCTGAAACTGTTTAGGTATGGGCTTAGAGAATGGAATTTTCTTTTGCTGTGTGCTTTTTTCTGTAGCAGATTCTTCTGATGTAAAATCAAGGCCAGGTATCACAGTAACTTCATCTTCAAAGTTATTTTCTGATAGTTTTAAAAAATCAAAATTACGAACAATAAATATAGAGTATTAACAAAATATGCACAATCTAATAGCCATAATTAATTAACATAAAAACTTAATATTCTTGTTCTATGCCCATTAGAGCAAAGTAATAACCTTATGTAACTAATATATCTTCAAATTTAAAACTGCAAAAATCGTTTCCTTAATTTAATTGCAAAATATCTATAAAAACTACATACATAATCTACTTATAGTTTGAGTACATACCAAAAATCTTAAAACTTTCATACTGAAGGTAGCATATATTTAACTTCCTTTTACATAACTATTGCTTGGAGGCGGGGGGGGGGGAACTCTTCTGCTTAGCTGTTAGTTTTCGAGAAATAAATTCAAAAAACAGATTCACTCTGTATAAAAATAGACCATTCTGACTTGATGATTCTTTGATTATTCTATGGCAGTTTATATGTGGTGTTTAATAACATAGGTATGAAAACTTTTATATATATGTTATTAAAAACCATATAAAAACTGCTATATTTTTATAATACAGATCTATACTGTTGCAATATTTATTCCTTCTCACTCACTTTAATTTTTATTTTTATTAATAAAATGAAATTACATATTTCTAAGAGGGTGAATGTTTAAAATAGTACTAACATGAGGCCTTCAAATTTTTTCCATTTACATTTTAGAAAAGGGTACTACAAAACATTGCATTTGAAATACTATAATTAAAAAAGAGGCAAAGTTTATGAATGCACTAGAGTTCTGAAGATGACAGCAAACACAGTAGTTTATTATTTTTTTTTATTGTTGTATCATTTATATCACTGATTATTGATATGCAGTGAACAGAAGATTTATCTAATACCTTGCGGTTTGAGATGCTCTGGCAAACCATATTCTAAACCCATTCCAGGAATAGATGATATTGTCCCCGAATCATCTGGAAGAAATGGATATTATTAACTAAAAATAAATTATTACTACATAAATATGTTCACCTAAAAAGATAAATACAAAAATGCTATTATACAGCTGCCATTATTAATCATAAAGTTGGAAACCTCCAACAGTATTTAATAAAACAACACTATCAAAAAGAAGAGCAATTCTAAAGTTTCACATGATGCAATTTGAAAAATCACATTACACCAACTGCAAAATAAAAATAATTTTAATTTAAAAGCATCAATATATACAGTATATCCCAAGAATTCCAGGAATTGTTTTTGATTGGTTCCACACAGTTTCTAGGAGAAACAGATACACATTAATATCATGATATCTCAAAAAGCAACTATTAATTTCAAATTCAATCCTGCTTCAGCCATTCAACAATCTGCTTATGTTTGGACATTGTAATACTTTTGAAAATGAAATCAATTTAAATTCTGATTTAAAGGTTCCAAGTCATCATGAGAAATATGAAAAATGATTAAACAAGCAGAGGGTGATAAATTCTATGTCGTCTCTAAGCACAGCATGCATTCTTTGTGGCAGATGACATAATTTAAGGTTGATAAAAGGAGCAGATATGCTTTCAGAAGCAATATTCAATACGCATGTTCAATCTGTTCATATACTTATCATTAGTTAACACATCCCTGATGTTTTTGGCAAGAAAAAAGTACGCATCTCATACTTTGCTCTCTTAAAAAAAAATACCGCTGTCCATAGTCTGATGAAAATGATAAAAAAACCACATGTGCCAATTTTTAATGCCTTCCATATTCACTCGACTTCGCACTGAGTGACTTTTTTAGTCAATGCTATCATGACATAACCAATATTCAAGTTACAGTGACACACAAGTTGAATAATATCCAACCAATGAGTTTTCTGACAGTTTCATATTATAAGATATTTATCCCGGCTTCTTCGCACACCTTCGTGGTGAAGTGTTCAGAACGCTCGGCGTGTAACCGAGAGGTCTAATCGTTCGATTTCTGGTGAAGGCATTGCTAATTTTTTTATCACTCCTGCTTCCGAAATAACCTAATGATTGTACACTGGCATGCAAACTAAAAAGGTGGTGGATGATGATTCTCCACCACCGGGATTTGGCAATTGGGTTCCCAAAACACCAGTCGCCCTTTAAAAGGGGGAGTATATAAGGTATTTCTCCAGCCTTCTTTGCATGCCTTCGTGGTGTAGTGGTCATTACGCTCAATGTGTAATCGAGAGGTCCGTGATTAGATTCCCGGGGAAAGTGTTTTCAATCTCTCTTGCTTCAAAAAAATCTAATGTCTCTACAATATCATTGTATGACCTTTCTGCGTATTGTACTCTGGTGTGTGTGGGAGGGTGGGTGGGAGAGAGACTATGTAGAACACCTGAAGTATTAAACCCTTCATCTTAAGTTTCTTCTAGTTTTCATTAATACAGCCTAGGAATTTTTTGCACAGAAGGTGTAGAGTATGCAAGGCAAAACCAAAGTTTTAGAACTTGAAATCATATTCACTGATTCACTTAAATTCTTATGGGAATACCTATTGTGAATTTGAGACTGAATAGCACATTTATGGCGGACGCAATGAATTATCTAAACAAAATTCAATATGTCATCAAAATGAAGATTGGTTCCATCTTCATCCAATACCAACCATATGCTAAATTAAGTTTACTGCTACTACTTTACAGTTAACCATAAAGAAGTAATGATCATTCAGTCTCCTACTCAACAGACATCATTTTCTTTACCAGACCCAAGATTATAATGGAAAAACATAATATGACCAATTCGAAAGGCTGAAAAGGCAAGTATAATTAATCCAAAGAGCATTCCAGAACAAGAGTTATTCAAGGTATTTAACAGACCTCCAAAATGATTAAGCTTTGCACCAAAAGACTGGAACTTAATCTGCTGACTGGTACAATTAAAATACATTATTCTCAGAATCTGTCCTGGAATTCTCTAAGCATATTGTGAAATAATAAATTATTTAGTGAAAATATATAAAAGCAAATACATTATTTTCAGAATCTGTCCTGGAATTCTCTAGGCATATTGTGAAATAATAAATTATTTAGTGAAAATATATAAAAGCAATATTTCCCAGTTGTTATTATTTGAAAGTTATAATCAATTAAAAATTACATTTCAAGTCACATGGAAAAACAATCACAAAAGGTTACAAAGGACAGATAGGGCAGCATTTCTGATAAAAAAAAAATTAAGAGTTAAATATATATGTACCAATGTATTCACATAACCTCAAATCATGTAATTTTGACCTTATTTCCTAACCTAATGTGCAAAATCTTTAGCTTTTCAGGGGTCAGAAATTTAAAAAAAAAAAAAAAAAAAAAAAAAAAAAAAAGGAGGGGCCAGTTTAAAGACTGTCTTTCAGAAATGTTACAAAAATATCTGCAAATCTATCAAACACATATTCTTGTGATAAGATCTTATTTTGAAGGTGAATATGTTTCAGATGATTATAACTATTGGGTTGGAGGAAAAGTTCTGTCGTATTTTAAAGAAAATATTTAAATTCATTTATAAAAATATTTCTTTAATATTAATCAATTATATATGTTCCACTATTTGTTACAACCTGTTGCCATCTTTCAGGTAACTTTTGAATTTCTGTTTTGTAAAAGTTCTCATCCTTGGAGTTAAAATAGTCAGCAACTGCCTTAGGAACACTTTCAAAAGACTTAAATTTTTTTACCGTTAGATAATTTTGCAGAGATCTGAATAGGTTATTACCTAATCAGATGGTGCAATGTCAGGTGAATACGGTGGGTGACTAAGGACTTCCCATCCTAACGCATTCAGTTTTTGTTATGTCACCATTGCAGTAGGCGGGAGAGAATTATTGTGGTGGAACAGTATTCCTTTTCTGGACGCTAATGCTAGCCTTTTTTCTTTGATAGCTGCAGTCAATTTATCCAGCTGATTGCAAGTACAGATCCGCATTGATGATTTTTCCCCTTTTCAGTAACTCGTAGTACACTGGACCTTTCTTGTCCCACCACAAACAAAGCAGTACTTTTCGTTGATGGATATTTGGTTTTGGAACTGTTGCTGATGATGTTCCTGGTTTTTCAGTAAGATTTTTTTCTCTTAATATTCTTGTAAAGAATCCACTTTTCATCACCAGTAACCAGCCTGTCCAAAAACGGCTCCACATTGTGTCTAATCAGATGAGATGAACACATTGTTACACGATCAGACAACTTCTTTTCCGTTAGTTCATGTGGAACCCAAACACTTTACTTTAACACAAACCCAAGAGATTTAATGTGATCTCCAACAGTTGTATGATAAATGCCAAACTCTTCTGCAATTTCTCGACTTGTTAAATGTCGATTATTTTCCAACATGGATCACAAAACATCATTATCGATGTTGAATGGTCGTCTAAATCGATCACTTTCAATGAGGCTCAAATCCCCGGAACGAAATTTGCTAAACCATCTTTGACAAGTACGAACATTTAAAATATCTTTTCCAAATACCGCACATAAATTTTTACATGCAACCGATGCGTTGCTTCCTTTTTGGAATTCATATAAAATGCAGTGTCGTAAATGCACTTTATCTACTGACATGTTTTTCACTTTAAATATCACAAGTAAATGATGAACGGTAAAAAAAGACACCTTTTATATTATATACAGCACCTAAAAAAACAAACAAAAAAATTCGATTTACTCACTAGCCAGATTTTTTTTTTACTTACAAGAAAAATCACCTGCCTATTTAAAATAAGACAGAACTTTCCCTCCAACCCAATAAATACCTCAAGGACTCAGTTCCTAAACCTTTAGACTCTCTTACATACATATGAAATTGGAAGATAGAGTCACATATTAAAAATCAAAGGAAGCCTCAATAAGCCTTCCCAACAAAAACTGAACATACTGCATTTACATTAACATAAATACATGCACATACAACACACAAAAATCCAAACTTGTACAAGAAACAAAAATTCTCCTTTCTCTAGTTATATATACAAGACGTAATTATTACTATTTCAATTATAGTTTCAGTTCAACAATTCTTTCTTAATGTAATTCAAATCAATGAATAATAATTTTGCAATACCATAATCAGCAGCATCCTCTTGTCCCTTTGGTAATGTGTTCAAGTTATATTTATCACGCATTCTATCACCTGGACGATTTCTTGTCCAAAATTTACTAAAATGAAAATTCAAACCATGAATGAAAATATGCATACATACTCATATATATATTTTGAAAAGTTAAAATTACATAAACAATTTTAATAAAAATACAGTAGAGCCTTGGATCAAACACGTTACATTACAAATAAATCAGTTTATGAAAAAATTATCTCAGCTAAAAGTGGAAGCAATGTAACTATTTATATGCGCATTTTCAGTGAAAATGCCATGTCTCACTTTACAAACATTTTAAAACATGAACAACAACAAATCACACTGAAACAAATTTTGAGTAAAACGAAAACCCAGTAAATTTCACACAGCATCGACAAATGTTAAGAGAAAAAGAAAATGTGAAAGAAAATGCCCTAGGGCATTTTGAGATGATGTATTTATGAAAAGGGCTTTCTCTTCAGAAAAATAAAATCTCTTCCTCATCATTTTCTCTTTATGCCATTCACTTTCCTTTGTATAAGTACAGTAATATTAAATTTAATTTTTTGTCTTTTTTGCCTGCTTAATATTGTACTTACTTTTCCTTTTCTTAGATTTAACGATTTTTATTAATTTTGTGTTATGAATTTGTGCTAGTACTATTGTAAGTTTTAAATAAGTGATTATCTATGTCCTAAAAATGGATTAATCAATTTTACATTAATTCTATGGGGATAATTGTTTCAGTTTCATGAAAATTTCATATGATGAACAAATCTGTGAACTGAGGTTTGATTGTAGCTTTACAAAACTTTGATTAAAAAAAGAAATGACTTAAATGCCATTAATTTATGACAAGTTATATTTTTGCTTAATCTACAGAAGAGAAAGGAGGCAAAAAATTACATGCTTAAACAAATGACCCCAAATAAAATTCGGAACAGGTTGGTGAAAATTTAATACTGAGAAAACTATCTTTCATAGAAAATATTAAAATGAAATACAGCATATCAAAACATAATGAGTTTTTTTAAATAAAATATAGTTTCAGAAAGCAAAATACTATTTTAAAATACTCTGTAATAAAAATTGCTTTAGATTTATAATGCATTTTCTCCCTCTTTACAGCAAGCCTTCATGATGTAATGATAGCACATTCAGGGCATATTCGAGAAGTCCAGGTTTGTATCGTGAGGGTATTGTTAATTTTTCATGTACTCCTGCTTCCAAGAAATCGTGGTGAATCTACAGTGGTGCTCGAACTAAAGGTGACAGATAATGATTCTTCATCATCAGGATTTGACGATTAGATCCTCTAATCCCCAGTTGCCTTTTAAAAGGGGGAGCATATCTCGTTTTCTGCATACCTTCATGGTGTAACAGTAACACACTTGATGTGTATTCGAGAGGTCAAAGTTCAAGTCCTGGCGAGGGCACTGCTCATTTTTTATGTCTCCTACTTCAAAATAATGTAGTGTCTCTACAGATTTTTACTGCAGTTGATGAGAAATTACAATTTAGAAAGAACTACTTTTTTTCTTCAAATTATTATTTTATAACACATAAGCTAAAAATACTTTTAAAATCTAATAAAATACAAAAAAGTAATTTTAAAATTACTGTACATATATTCAAAGCACCATTATTTGATAGCATCTTTGTCTGAGAATTACAAAATTATACTTTCCATTTAGATTTGTAAACTGTACCTTCCTTAAATAAATTTAGTATACAACCATTTCATATGTAAATATAATGAATACCTTTCCATGGAACAGGACTGCTACTTAATTCAAAGAATTCTTAAAGTTCCATCTACACAAAGTGACAAAGTTGCCCAGTGACACTGTAAAAGCCTTCCTCATAGACTTGTTACATGACAATATTTCGATTATGAAGAGTGACTTCGTTGCCAAATTGTTCTGAGCTATTATCAGTCAGAGAAGTTAAAGCAAATTGATTGATGATATGCTTTGCATCGAACAGAAGACCTGCACTGGTCTCACTATTATTCTTGTCAGCAGCATAATAGTTTGCAAAGTTTTCAATGCTTTTATTTTCCAGGACTTAATTTAAAAAATAAGTTGTAATAATATTAATAATAATAATAAACAGGAAGCTTAGCAGCAAACAGAAAGTAACTGATTAAAAATGCTTATGAAAAAATAAAGAAAAATTGTAAACTAAGAAAGTAAATTTAATAAGGCGAGAAAGGAAGGTGTACACTTTATGTACATAAAAGAGGGAAACAAAATGTTATTGCTTTATAAATAATATAAAAACTAATAATTACATTTCTATAATTAATATAAAATTATATAAAAAAAATTATTATATTTTATGCATAATAATAAAATAATGCACATTATTATATGTTATACCTAAAAGTTTTAATAATTTTTATAGCAAAAGAATATTTGCATTCAGTGGAAAAATCAGAAAATAGCTCAGCTGGATTTGAACTCGCAACTTGATGGTTCATATAAAATTTAACACTTTGGTAAATGTGTCAAACAATCGAGCTAGCTAGACCTAATTTAAAAGTTGAAAAATTATGAACAATAAAAAATTGGAAATACGCACAAATGCAGAGAAATGATAAATTAGACTTCTTTGTTTGTCATACTTCCCAGAAATAAGAGTATGGCAAACCACATTTAGTGAATCCTAACAAATGAAGTAAAAAATACATTACTCTATAGCTTATAATAATAAATCACTTATACCAAGTGAAAAAAATATTCAATCATTTATAAAGAAATCTATTAGAAACTACAATTTAAAATAAATGTTGCATAAATTAAGATTATTAAAATGATCACAAAAGCTCAACAGTTCATGGTGTATGTTATTTAGTAAGCAAAATGTTGATTCAGTAATCCCCATGGCTCTTCAGACATGTGATTTCCATATACAATTTCAAAGGCTGTCACCAAATAAATACATAGGTGCTACGGATGCTGAGAGATACTGGTATTTTCGATCCTCTGCACTGCATTAATTACTTACTAATTTAAAAATATTTCGGATGCCCGAAAACTTTTCTATTTCCTTAAATTTTATATATAATGTAGGGATGGAGATAACAAAATAAATATTTATCCATATTCAAAGAAAAGTTACAATCTCATTTGAAATTTGTAATTCCTGGAAAAATCTGCAGCATATTTGAAGACTAACTTTTAAAATATTTTTAAGTTAGTCTAAAAAAGAAGTCTGCTCATAACTACTTTAGATCACTTCAATTCTTTTCTTATAGACTGTCATGTGACTCAAATCCAATTTATAAAAATACTTGAGAAATAAAAGACAATCCAATAAATATTAATAAGCCCAAAAGGTACTATTAATGATATAACAATGAGTAAGATTTAACAAATCACATGCATTCAGACACAGTGAATTGTTAAGTACACTGGTGAAATAAATTAAGAGAATTTGCATATTTTTTCGAATTGCATGAAAAGAGCTGAACTGAAGGAAAAACTCCTGCTTCTAGATAAAAATGCAAATCTTGCACAGCAAATATGTAAGTGTACATATGTGTGTAGGCGAAGCCAGCAGAAAAACAAGCTTTATAAGCACATGGAGGGTAAGACGAATTGCGCTCGCTAGCACACCTCGGCGAATTTCTTGCTGTTATCTTGTAACAATCGGTTAAATTCACATTGGAGCAGTAAAAATGAGCAACCACCAATGTTTAGATGATGGAATGTGGTGGGGAATTGTGGGGAGGCTAGAGGCAGGTCGATCCCAAGTCCAGATATGCAGAGAGTTTAATTTAACACCCAGCATTGTGTGTAACCTATGGAAAAAGTTCCATAATACTGGATCCATCAAAAGAAAGCCTGGTTAAGGTCGTTCAAGAGCCACAACAGCCAGAGAAGATCGCTATTTGTCCATTTTAATGAGGCGTAACAGAGGGCATACAGCTTCTCAGGACTTGTATGCAGGCACAGGAACCCGTGTAACAAGGGTGACTGTTTCCAAAAGACTGGATGAAAAAGGTTTGTTTGCCAGAAGACCAGCTGTTTATGTCCTGCTAATGTCTACGGACAGGAGAGTCTGATTAGCATGGTGCAGGCAGCATAGTAATTGGAGTACGGAGCAACTGGCGACCGTTCTGTTCACCAACAAGTCTCATTTTAGCCTAAACACTGATTCCCGCCGTACTTTCATATGGAGAGAGCCAGGGACCCGCTACCTACTCTCCAGTGTTCGCGAAATCGACAGTTATGACGGTGGCAATGTAATGGTCTGGACAGGCATCATGTTGGATGGCCGCACATCTTTCCACGTCTTTGACAGAGGCTCTGTGACTTGTGTGAGGTATAGGGATGAGGTCTTGGAGCACTACATTCACCTTTTTCGGGGTGCAGTGAGCCCCGAGGTTCATCTTACAGGACAATAATGCAAGGCTACATAAAGCTCTTCTGGTCAATGAATTTCTCGAGAGCGAGGATATTCGCCGGATGGATTGGCCAGCCGGGTCTCCAGACCTCAATCCTATAGAGCATGTCTAGGTTGCTCTGGGGAGGGCAATTGCAACTTGCAACCCCTCTCCGAGAACCATCCAGGAACTGAAAACAGCGTCTCTGAATGAGTGGGAAAAATTGCCACAGGCACTGGTAAACTGCCTTATTTCCAGTATGACATCATGCTGCAAAGCCTGTATGGCTGAAAGAGCGGACCGTACCCCCTATTAACCCATTTATTTTGTGTCTTCTGCAACTGCTGTTTCAGACCTTCAGACTCCCATGAGTGTTACACATGAACATGTGTGTCTATTATAAATGTTGAATGTTTATTTTATTTGTATTATATCAACCTATGTTCACACCAAATTTTATTAAAATCTGTCCAGTAGTTCTGGAGATCATAGATCAAATATAAAAATTCTCTTAATTTATTTCACCAGTGTACATTATTTCAGTATTCTCATCATCTCAATTCTTTTAAATATAGTGGTTAACTCTTAAAAATACATTCAGAGGAATTTAAGTACAATGTCTACCTTAACAGATAAAATGGCCAATGTATTAATGTAATTTCAGATGATGCTAAATAGCTTTTTGATTATTAGTGTAAAGTCTTAATGATTATTAATGAAAAATTTTATGTAATTCTGTGGTGCAGGCAATTTTCCAAAGCTTGAGACACACTCTCAATTTATTTGCTTTTCAAACAGATATATACATTTTTCTTTATTTATGGCTTATCCTATTGACTATGAAACTGTCTCCAAGGAGCATGATTTAGTGTCAGTTATGGATAAGCATGCCATAACAACACATATCATTTGCACTTTTGTTTGATATAACAACATTTGATTTTCAATAAGCCATTTTTTATGAACAAGGATATAAATTAACTGTTATTGCTGTACTTTTTTGCTTGCATGTGAAAAAAAAAATGACTTCAAGAAACGTAGAAAGACTTGTGACTGAACACTTGTTCATTTACAGTCATTTAAGAGAATCTGCTTAAATGGGGGGAAGACAACTGGATACTGCCTACAAAACAATAACAGACTGGAACAATCACCTGAGGAAAGTTTGTACTTAGAACGTTCTAAACAGAGCTTCCAGTAAAACTGAAGGACCTAACAAAATAGTACAAATCGGCAAAAGCGTTTTTACAAAGTGCTAAAATGAAGCCAGTCGATTACTTCCACAGTAACATCTATTTGGTGGACTGCGCTGAAAGAGAGAGTAACATTTTATTGTAAGAGGGTCACCTAAGATTGCTGCAATTTTGACAGAATATCAGTCAATTTTCATGGTTCAATGTCAGCCAATTTTCACGGTTAACAGGATAATACATAAGAACCATATTTTTTATAATTTAATAGCTTTCTGACATTGGTTTGAAAAAAGACTTTTTTAAACTTTTTCTATATTTACATATATTTTGGTTTAGGAAAATAAAATGCAATTTACCAATCTGAGTGATAGTTATGGGCAACAGTTCACATGCATATTTGTTATAGTTAGAATTCTAAATGTTACATTCATAATTTTAATTATTTTCCATACATTTTATTATTATTATTATTATTTACATGTTATGGAAGAGAGGGATGCCTTCGTGGAGCACTTTCTAAGGGAAACTGGCTCATATTAACACATTACACATGGGGAAAACACGAAAATATCCATGTAGCCAGCCTGTTTGCGGAATTCAAACCTCAGACCGAACTACCAGTGTTCAGAGACTTTACCGCTTGACCACTGGAGGGCCTTATTTTCAATACCTAGTAATTAAATTATATTTAAAGACTGAATACTTCATACTTTATAATGTCTGTACTGATTTTATTACCATACAATCACTAAAATACAGAAAAACTATATTCATCACTAAATTTAATTTTACACATGTGGCGTATCACATCTCTTTTTATTGCTTTGTCAAGTTACATTTACAAGTCAAGTTGTGTAAATGTAATGTTGTAAATTTGCCAAGTTTAAAATTCTGAATCACCTTATGTTTCACTTCATCACAAGAATTTTTCCCTGTACCCACAGAGTCCTTACTTCTTGTGTACTTGATGGCTCAGTCATCCTGCATGCAGGCTTGAAGAACAAAGGGTTATTAGACTAACCGGTGTACATTCTTACTTCCTTGTACAAAGTAAAAAGGAAGTATTATAAATGCAAAAAATTCGAGGTTTCATATTTCAATAGAAATATTCATTTTGACCGTTTCCGAACCCATTCGGATGAATTTTTTGCATGAAATCTATATGTATGGACAGAACAAAGAGTCTTTTTTCCAAAACAGATTGTAAAATGGATTCAAAGAGGATTTCTTCATGACATCTGTGCATACGTACATATGTACGTATCTTGTGTAACTAAAAAACTGTTAGTCACAGAATGTTGGAATTTTGTACATGGGACTGCTATAATATCTAGTTGTGCACTTCACTTTTTTATTGCAATTAGCAGTACCAAACATACACGTATAAATATTTACTTAATCCTTAGTTATATTATTTTCTTAATCCTTGGTCGCAGACATACACTTCCAATTACAGAAGTGTTTTAAATGAAGAAATTAACTGCAATATTTAATTTCAAAATTTGTGATTTTTTATGACATTTCCAATTTGCCTTGAGGAAGTGATTAATTTAATTAGAATAATTCGAGCAATGCAGCAAACACACAGATGTATTTAAATGATGAAAATTGGCAGCATCATGTTTGACAAAAAAAAAAAAAAAAAGGGAAGTGGTCTCTCCTAGCCTATATTTGGGAAAGTTTTACGCTATTTGGCGGGGGATGGGGGGATACAAGAAATTTTACTCAACAACAAAAACTGACCAGGGTATTTAATTTCAAAATTTGCTGTTTTTTAAATCATTTTCAACTTGCCTCGAGGGATCAGTTTATTAAGCTAGACTAATTCAAGGAAATAAGTTGAAATCCAATGAAAAATGTGTATAATTCAATAAGCCGTACAAAGAAATCATGTAGTGGGCGCATTAAATTTTTTGTTGTTATATTCAAATCATCAATCTTTGTACATTTGTTGCATTAAAAATGTATTTTATTTGTGTGAGATAGCGTACCTAATTTTTTAAGCCATTTTTTTTAATTGAAATAATTTCCCCCGTAAGTTTATTATTTTCATTTCATACTCAGACTCCTAATACTCGCTTTTTTCTGTCTTTTATTCAAACTTCTATGTTTTGAGCATTTATTATACTCAAAATGTGTTTTATTTATGTAAAGTTATGCATCCAGTTTTTTTAGTTACACTTATATTTCGATAAATTTATTATTTTCTTTTTTAAATTAAGTTACACTTATTTTATAATTGAAATATTTCAATTTTTAACATTTTATGATTTTTTTCCCCTGCTTGGTCTTCCTTAATCAATGCAGAAATACAAATCAAATGCAGATATTTTTTTTAGGGGAAGGTGCTGAAATTGTGTTTACATCAATTTTTATCATAAATTATCCGATTTATCAGCTTTATTTATTAAATTATTTTGAATTGATATCAGTTCTACCATTATAATTTCTGTCATACATATAATTTATTTAAACAATTAAAGTTTGAAGAACAGATTTTTGTTTAGTTTTATACTTTTATAGAAATTTTATAATTGTGGAGTACAGACATTAATTTTTTTCATGTATTATTAAAACAGAACTCAAGTTTTCATCTTCTTGATAATTCACAAAGCTACATACCAAGGTATGTTTTCCCCCATTAATTGCTGCTTTTTTGCATCTTTTAGTAGTACTGTTTGATTTGTGAATTTCAGATAACTTCCGGAGCTCTGAAATTAAGGATGCTTATTATAAAGATAGATCTTTCAGCTAGTGATGAAAACACCAATTTAAATATTAGCCCTTATGTGTACTGGACTTGTTAAATTTAGTGACTGTTCACTAAGCAAGCATCTCTGTTTAATGCACATGTTGTGACTCAAGCCAAAGAGACCTTTTATAACACTTAATGGGATATAAAACAATTATTAATATTGTTAAAAATTATACTTTAGTGATCTTAAAAAAATTTCCTACAACAAAACTATACTTGACTACACAAAATCCATATTTAGAGTAAAATTTTTACCATTATGAAAATTATCACTTATATTGCATAGCCAAGAAAAAATATATAATATTAAAAGAAAAAAAGTCAGATTTACAGACTGAAAAGAAACAAAAACACTTTCTTCCTACGAAGCCCCTACTTTTTAACTGTAAAGCAATACAAACCTAGAATGATCATTTGAACCAGAACACAAAATATGCCCAAGAGGATGCCATGCAAGCGACCAAACACATGAATCATGAGCTTGTTCCATACAGCCAACTTCTTTATCAGCACTGAAAATGTAGATGATAGAAATTTTTAAAAATTAAAAATATAAAACATTCTTTTTTGATTTATACTCTTAAGGTTTTTAATAAAATTACTGGAAACTGCATAAAAGAAGATATAAAATAAAAAAAGATTCTTAAAATTAAATTTGGCATGAGAATACATTTTAAAAATCTAACTGCAAAACATGAAAGCCATTTATTATATTTAAATAAACTATTAGCATTATTTCTTTGATCCTAAAATGTACTTTTACCCTGAATAAATACCTCTAAAAAATATTATCATTACACTATTAATATTATTTCTTTGATTCTAAAATACACTTATACCCAGTATAGATACTTTTGAACAGAGTATTTATATTAGAATCAATGTTATTTTAAAACCACAGTCCTCAAGCTTTCCATGCTTAGAATACAGTAGCACTTTCCTAATTGTTTGTTTTCTTATATCTTGCTCTTTCAATAAACATTCTATCATCAAAATTCACATGAACACATGACTGCATATTACAGAGAAATAAATAATATATTCTCAAGTGATAGACTTCTCCGCCAAGGCGATCTTTAATTTCCTTAAAAGTCAATTGATTATTATTATTATTTTTTTTTTACAGCTAGTATTAAAATTAAGGAGAGCATCTTCTCGATCAGTGGCCTTTTAGAATTGAAGAACTGCAATATTTACAATCCCATAAACTGACAATTTAACTTATGGTTGAAGAAGAAAATTATTTAGATTAGAAAATGCATTTTATGTGCCACAAAAGCAAATTTGCAAATTTTATGAAATATATGAAACATTAACTTTCCTCATTATTTTTTTAACCTCTTTACAGCTAAATTTGCAAACTACTTTTATGCTTTCTGGTTTCGTTTATTTGATTATGACAAAGCCCTTGAGGACTATCTACCTAAGAAGAAGGATGCCTCAATGGGGGCCTTTCTAGGGGAAACTAGCTCATATCCACATTACACATTGGAAAAAACATGAAAATGCCCATGCAAACAGCTCATCTGCTTTGGAATCAAACCAAGTCGAACTACCTGTGTTCAGCAACTTGACTGCTCAGCCACTGGTGGGCCTGACAGCTTTATGGAATTTATTTAATACCATAATCCAAAATATTACAAAATATGCTAATGTTTACCAAATTTATTGCCATTACATATGAATATCAAATTTATTACAATTTAATTATGTCATATAATAAATATACACTTATTAAATAATTAGATGGCAATGCAGAAAAAGTAATTAATAACTAACTATAAGTAAATAATAATCTTCATAAATGAATAAATCATTTGCCTTGCAAAAAAGGAAAATTAGGTACCCTCTGATTATCACCCAAACTCCCACAAACCAATCACTGGTAACTAATTTTTCGCCAACTTCAAACATAAAAAACACATTTAAAATTATGACATAAAGGGCATGTGATTAAGTGAGAATGATGGTATTGGAACTGCTGCTCGAGAAGGTAAGGAACCATTCTTGCGCTTACTTTTGCGAGTGATGGGACATGCTGCTTATCCAAGTGAATTTGATAGGGGGCAATTGTAATGGCCTAACGGCACAGAACGAGTATGTCCGAAACTGCACAACTGATAGGTTATTCATAGTCTGCCATCGTTGGTACTTATGCACAGTGGATGCCGAGGTGTTGGGACGTCCACACATTATCAAAGAAAAAGGATGTCATATACTGTCCCACTTGATACAGCAAAATTGATGCCAGGCAGTGGCTTAGCTGACAGCCCAATACAATGCAGGTCCAAGTGCAAGTGCTTCAGAGCACATAGTTCAGCAGACAATACTGGATATGGTATGGTGCAGCAGACATTCTACTTCTGTGCCTCTGTTGACCAAGCATCACAGTCAACTACACTTAGAGTGGGCCCGAGAACATCCAGACTGGACCATGCTTAAGTGGAAGACAGTTGCCTGGTCGGATGAATCACGATTTCTCATTCATTATGTCGATGGTCATGTCAGGGTATGCTATTTTCCAAGCAAATAGTTGCTCCCCCCTGTACAGTAGGTCATATACAGGCTGCTGGTGGTGGTATTATGATTTCGGGTATGTTCTCATGGGCAGCTCTGGGACCCTTATTTGTGGTAGAACAGACCATGAAAGCTGCAGACTATCTGAACATAACTGCAGATCAGTTGCTGCCTTGCATGGTATCTGTCTTCCTAACTGAACAACAATGCCCCATTTCACAAGACTCGAATTGTGTTGAGTGGTTCGAGGAGTTATAAGGATGAATTCCAGTTAATGTCCTGGCCACCTTACTTGCAGGATCTTGCCCTGATACAGAACATTTGGGATGCCATTAAACAGCAGCTAAGAACTCAAACACTACCATGTCGAAATATCTCGACTTTGCGTGACCATTGCTTAGACATTTGGTACAACCCATCTCCAATCATCTACCAAGAACTTTCAGCATCCATGCCAAGACGAGCTGCAGTTGTTTTGCAGGCCAAAATTCGCACAAAGCATTATTGAGCAGGTGGTCATAATGTTTTAGCTCTTCAGTGTAAATAAAAGCTTGCCACATGTGCCACTTTATATACATTTTATTACTTGAACAAAAATAATGAAATAAATCCTGATTACATTTACATTTCTACAGATGGTGAACAATATTCACATGTTTTCAGTTTAGTTAATTTGTTGCTGTTTTATGTAATTTTCAGTGCTTCATTACGGATGCTTCTTATATATATGCAACACTTGCTTTTTCATTAGCAAACTCCACATTGGCTATGTTTTGTTACAAAAAAAAATATATATATACACATATATTGTACACACTAATCACAATAAGTAGCAACCATAACGATTGCTATCATTTCAAAACCCGCATCTATAATGGTACAAATCAGATGCAACCATTCGTAGGTTGCTAGAAATATGAATTTCTAAAAAAGTCTGGGTTACCTAATTTAGCAACATAGCACATTGCCCAGTGATTCTTCTCGGTTGGTTGCATAAGCAGTGTACCTAAAGTTATTCTTATCAATAATTAAAAACAATCACAGTGATTTAGTTTCCAGAATATTTCAAGTTAATTCTTATTCACAAATATGATATAACAAAACACATAAAATCCATTTATCAAACAATACAATGATTGTACCAGATTCTATATACTTCTAATACTGTAAAAAGTAAAATCTTCGTGTCTTTTCACTTTCTGAAACTTGTGTATCTGCTTATCATACATACTCAACAGGAAAATATATATATATATATATATTCTTGTACTTACCCCACAACCCAAAACATGACACATCCATCAGATCCTCCACTAGAAAATAATCCCTCATGAACAGGATGCCATGCAAGTGCTAAAAGATTTTGAAATAACAAGTAAATTAATAATAAATCACATTTAGTTCTAAATTTAAAGTTACTAGTTTTAAATTATAAGAAAATCCAAAAGTTCAAGCTCAAGATGCACAGGATGACATACATAAGTGCCATTTTACACTGAGATTCCTTGAGCGGGCACCAGCTTAATCTGCCTATACTGAGCAGTTTTTCTTAATTAAGGTTTATGATTCAGGAGTGGTTGATGTTCAAGATGGTTACATTAAAGGTGATCTAACTCCACTATTGAATGAAAAAGAATTTCATATAAAAATAGACTTTATTATGCACACAGGAATGAGACTCCCACCAGAAGCATTGCGTAACAACCCTTTTACTCCAGTGGCACTCGCCAAAAGAGGCCTTGAGGCAAGAGACAAGATGTGACGTTACCAGACATGTGATCTGCACCTCTGGCTGACTGCAGTGCCTGTCGTTTGCACGACGAAGTGCTACATGATCCTTCAGTATTTTGTGGTTTGATATTGTATGAAAAATGATGTACATGTAACAAAGTGTAAAAACGAAATTCAGGGTACATTTAAGGGAATGACAACAAAAACCTGTTAAGTGTTGAAGCAAGTTTATACCAATAACATCGCACCATGAAACTGCACCCACTAATCAGAATTAAATCAGACAGTCTTCAAATAATAAAGACACTTTCAGTAATTCAAGAGATTGTGATTAATGCTGGTTAAACCAAATTGTACCCCAGAAAATACATATCAGATGTTTTAAATAGTCTTACAAGCTTTGGCAAAAATACATTGTTGTAAAAAACGTCTTTTATCGAAAAGGAGTAGGTTTCAATAAATCTAAAGACTTAAAACTAATGGATCTAGTATCTGAACTCTTCATTCAACTATGCACAATTACAAACGAAATTTAAAATAGATAAATAAAAACACATTTGCATTAATCAGAAAGCAATTATTTTTAATGTTTTGAATGGTTAATCGATAATTTAAGTAACAGAAATGCTGTATTTCAACCATAACTAAATGAAAAATGAAAGTAACAAAAGAAAGAACAAGAGAGTGTCACATAATCAGTCTTAAAACTTTGGAGATATTTTAATCAAACCACATCTGTTACACTTAGAAATGACTGGTGCTAGTTTTAATAAATTATTTTGTGAGAAATTTCAAAAGATTATACAGCTATTTCAGATTTTCTACACCATACTTGGAAATTGTACATATTGAATTATCTAATAAAATAAAGAATGATGTGTTATTATCTAACTAAATAAAGAGGAACCTGTTCCTCCAAACCTAATGAAAATCATTAGTGCAGGTTTAGCAGATCTCAGCCAAATTTCACAGTTAACAGAAAACTACTTAAGAATGTAATTGATTGAACATTGGTTGGATGTTTATTAAAAAGTTCTAAAAATGTGTACAGTAGATTAAGACAATTCAGTTCAAATCAAAATAAAAAGAATTATGTTGAAAATTATTAGAGCTGATAGAATGAAACTGGCCCATTTTAAGTTTCATTAATTCAATAAGCTTAATTTATTGCTAAGAAAAATTTGATAAAGGCTAAAAATTAAAAACCAGAAGATTCAGTGATCTACCAGAAAATATGAAAGATTGAGAGAGTTGACAGCTATTGTATGCGAACTAATAATACTTTTGTTGCTGATTTCAAATATGTAATTAAAAGTTTCTTGTCAAATAAAATGTTCTCATAATAATGTCAAAATTTATTCAAGTGTTCATAATTTTTAACAAAGGAAATATCATAAAATATGAAATTAAATTACCTTCTATTGCATTTGACACAAAGAAAAAATCAACAAGCACATGATAACCATTCTTAGTGTCAAGAATGGAGTATTAGATATGCTAACTATGCTTATCACTCACAGTTTCAATATGACAGGGAAGAAATCTAAACAGAATAGCTAGATGCAATAACTTACATCTAACTGCTTGATCTCACTTACACATAAACACAAATGCAATTGTTTGCACCTCAATGCTCTATGGTGGTTTCAATTGAATCTCTACATTTCTGAAGCTTGCATTTTCCCAGGAAATTTTTGATTTCTTGAGACTGCATTTTCAATTGAATTCAACTGCCGATAGAATTTTCGATTAATTTCCCAATTTATGATCAAACAAAAATAAGTTGATTTTATAAATCCTTTCATTTAAAAATCTGCTCCTCAGGCTTATAAATTCTAGTCTATTTCTGTTCATTGCCATCACTCTTTATAGACCTTAGTTTTACTTATAATGGAGGAAGATAGAATGTTTTAGAAACCACAAGAACTAAGTTTATGGTTTCATAAGATTAGAAATGCTCATTTCAGAAAATTTGTTTATGTGCATCGATTTTTCTCATTTCTATCATAACTTTAGCAAAGGGAACAGTCATAGTTTATGTAGCTAAAAAAAAAAAAAGTGATTATTTTCAAAACACTCTAAATATTCTACTTTTATACATCTTATTTATAATGCAATCAAAACTAAAAACTGTCAAAACTCTAACAATAAAGTCCCCCACCCCTCTAACATTCAGGACTATCAGTCATGTGCTGACTTACCATTCAATACAATGTCAATGACTTTTAATTCATAATACTTGCTAATTATGAAAATACTTTTTTTCCAAGTGGACATGATGCAGAAATTACCAATCTAATTCTACTCAGATAGTACTAAAGACAATCATGGCTTGTCAGATTGCAGATGCAGGTTATGCCAGCCATTTTAACAAATCAAGAACAATTCTTTGGTTTTGTAAGACATTCCCAATTCTTTCTGGCAGCAATATTCTGTTAATGGAGGTAATTAAGCAGCTTGAGTTTAGAGCTATGACTGTTCTACAGCCTCGTACAAGAGGACAAAGATTTGATTGGGCTCAATTATTAAGCCTATGCAGCTCTGGACCTGGAGTTTCACAACAGCTAGAAATTCACTGGAGAACAACAATCCAATTTTAATAAGTTTATAAATGAATTCCTAACAACATATCTGACAAATGCTTTGTGTTCTGCAACACCTGAATAACAGCCTAATGATCAATGTAGACTGCCACACATTCTCCTCCAAGCTTGCATTCAAGGCTTCAATAACAGGACTATATACTTTAAGATGAAGTAAAGAAAGTATTCAGGAATCTTATGCATTCAGAATAGATGTAGAATAAGAACTAGGAACAGTTCTGTACTTTGCTCTTACAATGCTACCCACAGTTTATAAAAATAAACAGAGAACTGTCAAATTATTGAAAATAGTAGGAGGTTAAACTTCAGATGAAACTATCAATGTTTATGACTTACTGACTTAATGAACACAGCATGATAGCTGTCCTAAGAAACATGCATCGAGCATATAATTATGAGCCTTAGCTCATTACAGTTGCCATGCCATAACAAGTTCAGTTGAACTGCAGTTTCATTGACAGTCATGGACAGCATCTTGATTAGTTGAGACTGACTGTTCTGGATTTGCAACTGAATCTCACACTAGAGATAGACATTTATGACTGCAGTGACTTTAAAACAGGGACACATGAATCTGAATTTCCTACCAAACAGTTAGTGATAGTATGAAAGAAAGATGAATGAACTTTGTTTTTTACATTATGGGATGCTCCTCGTAAAAAAAAAAAAAAATAGTATGGAATTTAGGTAGTTAACACTCTCGTACTTTACTGCTATTATATAATCTCAGTACTTTCATTGACCCAAATTTTATAAAATGTGCTTATAAAAAGCCTGTATAATATCTTCTCTTAAATTAGAAATCTCAACAAAGATATTACCTTACTTTTCCAGCAAAGGAAAACAATGTGGATCTATATTTTAGAGTAACAGAAAAAATACTGTTTTCTTCAGCTTTTCAAATTACTTGTGGTAACAAAAATTCTTACTTGTAGCTTCCTTTTTGTGCCCTCGAAAAGTCTGCATTTCTTGACTCATATTTCTGATATCAAACAACTTTATTAGATGATCACGTGAAGCAGTTAATAACCAATTTCCATTCTTGTTCCATTTGGCATCCATTACAGTATTTTTATGTGCATGTCTAATAAAATAAAATTAAAATAATTAAAACAATAAACATAATATAAAATCAATTTCCTAGATCAATTTCTTTAATAGACAAATAACTTCTTAATGTATTTAGAACATGAAGAAAATTTGTACATACATAGTAGCAAGAGACTGTCCACTTTTGGGATCCCATAGTTTGATAGGTTGTTGACTGTCTTTACTTCCAGATACAATCAGAGATTTTTGAGGATGCCAATCAACACATTTAACATCAGCACCATGACCTTCATAATTAAAAACACCATGTAAGTAATGAAAGAAATCTGAACTTTGCTTTAAGCAGCAAAAAAATTTAAAGAAGACAACTGACAGCTTTTTAGGAGTTTTTTTCATTGCTCATTACATAAAATGGTTATATGAAGAGTATTATTTTGAAATTTGAATTAAGTAGTTGCACATTACTATTTGAATTTACAAGTAAGAGGCGAGAAACATTATTATTCTTAATTATTGATTGCAGTACTCTTTGCAATAAAAGAAAACTAAATATAATCTATTCACTTCGGCATTTTAAGTTCTCTCCCCTCACAGAAAATCAAGTGAGATTTCTATGATTTTATTATTATTTTTATATACATACATTTATGTTTTACAATAACACTAGAAGAGAAAAGGTTATAAACGAAAAAAACCTACATCAAAATCCTTCAAAAACACTAAAAAGTTATGCAATAATTAACCTGTGAAAAGCTGAATGCATTTAAAGATTATAAAAAAATAAAATTCTTAACGAATTAATTTAATGGCCTTAATAGCATTTATGACATTTTCGTAAGGTACACATATTTCTTTCAAAAAATAATAAATTTCTGATTATCACATTAAATGAATAGCTGTAGTATCTTATATATATGACAAATCTTATTTACAACAATAAATGGTGAAAATTAATCAATAAACTAAACAAATATTTTTAAAAAAGAATAAAAAATTATAATTGGTTTTCTAAAAATTCTTTTTTTTTAATAAATAAAACATGACTAATAAATGCAAATGTTTTTTTCCTTACAAATCATTTTAAAGAATGCATATTTTTCATAAGTCATCTTTTATTCTCTATAAATTATAATATTAATGTCTACACAATTTTCTTTGGGTTTTCTTTTTCATTCATTCCTCTGTAACAATTAATTTCATTTTTGAATAATCTTCGACTTGTAAGACTTTTTTTATACATGTTCAGCTGTCTATTCTCATACAGGCACTTTGATACAATTCGTTTTGCTTAGGCTGCCCTTCCATTCCTTATCTATGTTGATAAGTTTTCATTAGCAGTTCTTTAATATTTGAGTGATGAATTCAGTTATGTTGATGGAATCTAATTCTCTGAAAGCTAAGTTCCTGTTCAACATTCACAATGTTATTTCAATAAAATGAATTCTAAAATACACAAAATCATTTACATAAAATTGTATGATATGTTTTCATACTGCCCTCATATTGCTTACCATTAGCTCATGCAATGTTTTGATAACATTTTGGATAATGTTTCTGATGATTTATTCTTTCAAAATTCAATTGCATTTCCTCCTGTTGTAGTTTTCATAACTCGTGAAAATATGCAGTCAAAATCATAGGCCTTAAATGTTGCAATGATACCTTGATCAGTCGGTTTCATCAATGATGTCACATATTTGGTGAAAGAAAAGTTATTGATATATTTTTATTTAAATCACAGAGACCAGTCAGATGACCAGATAATCTAAGATTAAAAAAAAAAAAAAAAAATCTTAAAATCCACTCCATTTCCTCTACAATAATGTTTTCTTGTTGGACAAAATTAGCTAATGAACCAATCTTCATATAAAGTGTTTGGATTCATGCTTTCTTATTCTGAATGCCACAACACTAGAAGATTATTCTTTTACAAATTACAATAATTTTTAAAAGCTCTAGGAGTTTCTGCATGACAGAGAGGTACTGGTTTCATTTTGACATTCCCTGCTGCCACTTCATGACAATATGTGACAGTCTTTTAAATCCCGGACACAGCTTTTCATTGACTGCTATAAAGTTGCTATTGCATTGACTGCTAAGTGTGTTAAGCAACTTTTTGCAGAATAAACTAATTTTATTAACGTTGAATATCTTTTTATCTTTGTAGCCACCTTTTTGCATGCTTTCACTGAATTCATTTGACTCTCTTGAAGCACCCACTGTATATGTACTGACAGATTCACCAGCAATATGAATGTTGTGAATACCAGATTAAAAAAAAAAAAAAAAACTCTACAACTTGCCATCAAATTTTTACTGTATCATTTACTTTATCTATATCATTATAGTCTTAAAGTCATTATATAATGACCTGATGCTTTGGCTTGAAATCCATTTGACTAAGTAGAAATTATTTTTGATTTAACTGCTGACCAATATGAATAAAAGCTTTTCCTTGTTTACCATCCAAGCACTTCTGGTTTTAGTCAGTACTTTTGAAAACTAAGAATAGCCACAACTTGTGTTTAAGAAAATATTAAAATTTAATGAACTTTTATTTTATTAATTAACTTTATTATTTAATTTAATTATCATAAATAAGGTTAACTGCAGATTTACATTTTAAAAACTGGAAGACAGACGTTAATTCAACATTAAAGTTCATAAATATTCACTGCTTACTTATGTTATGTAGCTTACACATTAAAAACAGGACAGGAAGGAGGAAATAGGAACAGTATAATTTCATCATGGATTACACAGGTATAGTCCCACCACACTAACGGTATAGTTCTATCCTAATTTTTGATGGAAAACACCCTGGGAAATGGATGTGAGGGTCTTCCTCCCCTCTTCCCCTATCACCAAGTCATTTGAGACAACTTTACGCTTCCCAGTATTTTAGGTGTTTTCATGCCATACAAACACTATATACTTAGAAACACCAATGTCTTCTGCAGGATTTCAACCTGTGCCACACAGTAACTAGTTAGCATCATTAACCACTTAACAATCAGAGCTGCAAGCAATAAGTGTAGCAGTTTAAGTACACAAAATTACAAGAGTAGTACCATTCATCCGTTTCATAAAGACCTTCAGACAATAGTAGGTGTTGCTGCCAAGCTAAGAAAAAAGTTATATATAGCATGCCATGCCTCTGCAAAAAAAAAGGGGGGTGATGGACAGCTCTATATCACCTGTTCTACCAATTGATGAAATTTAACTTGCATATGTTTTGAATGTGTGATTTAAGTTAGATATTAGATTTTTATAAAGTGTTTATCTTTCTAACATATGTATTTCAACACAAAACTGGACTTTTTCTGAAATGACATGGCAGCTTTTTTCCATATTTTGATTCTATGGCTCAAATAATGCCAAGTTTTGTAAAAATCACAGCATATTATTACTTTTTTTTTAATCAGATGTCAAAATTTTAACCCCACAATGTTAACTGAAACTGGCATATATTTAATAAAATCACTTTTCAAATTAAGCTTACTTGGTTTCCAATTTATAATTCAAAATTTAGGTTTAACCCAAATAAACTTCATACATTTTATTTTTAAATAGTATTCATTAATGTTTCAAAAAGAAAATGAATTATAAAATTTTTGGCATCATATTAAAGTAGATGCATTTCTTAGCATACCAGCAAAAAATTAGTTTTCTATTGAAAATTTCCACAAATACATGTGAATTTATATATTGGCACATTTTGAAATTTGGCACGCTTTGGTTATAAGCAATAATAATGCCAAGCAAGGTTCACATAGTTTCTTACAATCACATAGTTTCTTACAATCTTCAATGAATTTTTAACCTTAAATTTTCAAATAAACTTTTATGGGAATTATTTATATGGAATTTCTTCTCTATTCTCATGTTTATTAATGATGCATAATAAATACTTCTTAATAATACATGAAATGCTATTTTTTAAATTCATAAAGATTATTAATGAAAAGTTTTTTTTTTTTTTTTTTCTTTAGAGTAAATTGTTACCTTCACTATTTTATCATCTGCTGTTTTACTTAATTTCATGTTCTGTGCAATGAAATTTATTTTCAGATCTGAAAATGGTATATCACATATGTATTTAATACTTCTGAATATTTCAATATGCCAATAATACTGTAAATAAAACATGCTGTTTTCTAATACAGTAATATTTAACAGTGGCTTAGAAAATAAATTTTTTCTCTTCATTTCTGTGTTTAGTAAATGTAACAAATTAAAATGCAATGATGCAATAAGATTTTGTGCATTAACTGCATAGTATATTTTTAAACTATTGCTTATACTTAAAAAGGCCACTAATATTATCATCAAAGAAGACCCTGCACAATCTTTAAAAAAACTAAGATGATAATTTTTTAAATATAAAAATTAAACTATTTTTTATTCTAAAATACATTTTCTTATGTATCATATTTTCATTATAGGCTTAAAATTTAATTAAGAATGTATTTGTCAAGACATGAATTCCAGTCATTAATCCTTAGTACATACAGGAATTTATTTATTCAGGACTCAGATTAGACATAAATATGTGAGAGAAACAGGTGCATGTGTAATAAATAAATTAATTAATATAATTCAGGCTTAACTTCATCAACATGTAATAGAAGCAAAACAAAATTTAGGAGAATATGTCTTTATTGTTACCAATCTCATGATATGTCATTAGTGGTGTACAGCAGACACTATCAAAGCTTTATGATATAGCTGCAAATTTAAAAGTTTTTCAGATACTACAAACAGAAAGTAAAATTTTGAAATTAATGGAATTTGCGAAGAAATGTGGAGAAGTGACATAAATGAAGATGACGTAACAGATGTTTTCCATAACAGTCTCACTGTCCCAATCATCAATCAAATAATGAATGGTGAAATCTGTAATATGGTTCTAAATCCAGAAAATATCACTATTGATAGTCACCACTTAAAAAGTCATAAACACTTCATTATTTCATAAACCACTATTTCATATTTTTAATTTTATAATTTCTACATGTAGTTTTATTATATCTGGTTGTAATGAAAGTTTTCCGGAAAAAAAAAAGTTCTAAATAAACTTAGAAGGGGGGAGATGAAAGCAATAATTTTAGTGCAGGTAGTAATCACCACCTAATTCTTTGATTTTCTGTCAATGTTTTGGTAACTTTTCAGAGCCTTCAGCCCAGAAACTTGGTGGCCACGAGTCCAAAAACAGATCAACCTCATTTCAGATGTCCAGTACAGAATGCAAACGATGGGTGTGGTAAAAGATTCCATTTGAGTCTGTACAGTGAATGCAGACATGTGGGATTGCACTATCTTGATGGAACATGACCTTTTTGCACCGGAACTCAGTTCGATATCTTACTTTGATAGCCGCATCAA
This sequence comes from Stegodyphus mimosarum, assembly GCA_000611955.2. Taxonomy (NCBI): domain Eukaryota; kingdom Metazoa; phylum Arthropoda; class Arachnida; order Araneae; family Eresidae; genus Stegodyphus; species Stegodyphus mimosarum. Next base: position 1,421,431 of record KK120847.1, read on the forward strand.
CAAGGACTAGCATTTAACTGTACATTTTACTATTGAGGATTTTACCCTTTTCCAGACACTCTTTGCGGATAATACCACAGCAATCCCACCAGCTACAAAGCATGATCTTTTTGTTAGTCAAACTGTACTTCGTAATCCTGCCAACAGGCTCAATGGGTGCAGACCATATCCCTTTTTGGTTTGTGCTGTTGGAAGTAAATCCATTTTTCACCACAAGTGATGACCTGGTTCAGAATTTTTTTTTCATTGATATTTGAGCATATTAGTGAAAGCTCTAACATGTCTGTCCTTATCTTCTTGAGTCAGGTCATGTGGCACCCAGCGATTGAACTTATAAGTGCCATGTATTAGCCATGTATAGCTGACTAATGGACATGCACTAACATCTAACTCCTTACCAAGCTCTTGAGGGGTTGCATACTGATCTTCTTCCACAAATTCTTGAAAGTGGGCCTCATCAACAGCAGCTAGAGCACTCTGCTTCTTTAATATCAGAGTCCTTGTTTTTGAACTTTTGGTACAAATCTTCAAAGCTTTACACATCATTTAATGACATTCTGTAGCTGACTTTTTGCAGCAGAACTGGAAGTAAATGATGCTTCTAATCTGGTAGCATGATAGTTTCATTTCAGACACCTTGTACTTAATGATAATGATATTTTTTTACAGATTTCACTACACAGTATTCTAAAGTAAGCCTTTTTCTTTCAAATGCCAAAAATCATTTGACAAAATATGATTAAATATGCCAACATGAGTTGTTTGCACAGACGATATTTGCAGTGGAGGGAAACTTTTGTTAGAACTTGATATACTTAAACTGATGACATAATGTCTAGAAAAATCCCAAATCCAGAACTGGCGAAGTCCTAATCACTGTGGATCTAAGATTTTGTACTGTATAAAGAAAAACATTTCAAGAACTGGGATGTTTGCCAAGTGAATTATTCTTGTCAGAAAGTAAAAAAAAAAAAAAAATCTGAAAGGTTTCAGAGTTTAATTACGTCCAAAGGGGCGTTTATTTAACATTTTGTGTGTTACCTTTATTTATTAAATACCATGTTTTTCGCACTTAAACCATAAAATTGATTTCAAGAGCAATATTGCAAACTAATTTTAAATTGAGCATATCTTTAGAAATTTCGGTACACACTCTCACGTGCTGGAGATAAAAATATTTTTCTGTACAATGTTGGTATTGCTGGCTTTGAAATCTTTGAGTTTGTTAATGAAAAATTCGTTAAAGTTTTAGAGAATATTGTTACGAATTTCACATTTATTTGGCTATTTATTTATAATTGTAATTAAAATTCCTTTTTATTTTCCCGTGCAACGCAGACGATTTTTGAAGAGAAAGCTACGTCCAAAAAAAAATTATAATAAAAAAATAACCAACAAAGAAACATAAGGACTAAATTGAAAAGTGATACGTTGTTTTTTGTGAAACAACGCAAAACGCCCAAACGAAAGTAATAGTCCTTCGGGACAAAATCCCTTTGGACTAAAAAAAGTGCACCAAATGATAGTCTTGAATTACTAGGTGAGTTTCTGGCCAAGTTTTACAAAATTTGGTTTTTAGGCATTATTTTAGTAATAGAATCAAAATTCGGGGGGGGGATGCAATTTCAGTAAATGTCTGACTTCATGTCAAAATATATGTAGTGTATATAAATATAATATATATTCTAAGTCATGCTTTCGAGACATGAAAAATGCAAGCAGAATTTTGTCAACTGGTTGAGTAGAACAGAAAATATAAATTGTCATCTTTTTTTTTTTAATTTCAGTAAATGTCTGACTTCATGTCAAAATATATGTAGTGTATATAAATATAATATTTATTCTAACTCATGCTTTCGAGGCATGAAAAATGCAAGCGGATTTTTGTCAACTGGTTGAGTAGAACGGAAAATATAAATTGTCCCCTTTTTTTTTGCTTACATATACAATGGGGAACCTTAATATAGATATATATATATATCAAATCATGCAAAAAGATAATTAACTACAGAAAGGAGGAAAAATGGTATTTTATATAACAAAAAGGAACTTTTTACTATTTTTTAGAATTTCATTTTATTTTTCTCAATTCAAATTTAATTTCCTTTGGAAATTTTCACAGGAGACTACAGCGAATCTGAACTAATCAGCACCGGACATGTAGAGTATTATTCTATTCTTATGTACAATTTAATAATTAATTTTTACAAAACAAAACAAAAAAAATTCTCATAATCTGAAAAAATATCTTGCATAATGTAACAGAAATATCTACATTAATGAATGAAATAAAGGGCATAAGGCGAAAATTTTCAAATGACTATGTAAAATAAAGGTCTATAATTATAAGTTACAATATTTCTAACAAATTCATTTTAAACATTTATTCATCAATTATTAATAGCAAATTGCATATTTGTATTAACAAACATTTATTTAGTAAATGTTTTTCCATGTATTCAATCAGTGTGAATGCCTACCTCTGAGAATTTTTTCTTCAAAGCACTTCAGGAAGTCCCATATGCGAACAGTGCCATCGTCTGAACATGTGACAAATTTTGTATCAACAGGACAGAAACTGGAGAGTAATAAATAAATACTTTCATTAAAAACTTAAAAAGTATTCTATTAAATTGTGTTTCTTACACATAAATTTTTATCAAACTAGAAAATTTATTTATGAATGCACAAAACTTTCTAACTTAATACATGCTAGAAGATACTAGTTTAGTTGGATACAGCAGGTGCCACTTAATGCAATCAAGTCTGTTTATGGCTATTTTGATAACATTAAAAGATAAAAAAAATATCAATCAAAATAACAAACGAGTTTAACTTACCTAATATAAAAATATTGTTGCAAAATGAGCAGCTGCAGTGAGATAGCTTCACCACAAAGCACGGTTAGGGCTACCAGAAAGTGACAGGGAAATGTGGGGTTGCCATATTTGGCCAAAAATTGCCCATTTGGTGGAATTTGGAGACAAAATTGCCAATATGCCACAGACAGAGTGAGAACATTCTAGAACGCGTTCTTAATAGTTTTCTTGGGAATATTTCCTAAGGTAGGTTAAAGCTATATATATCCTGCCTGTACCCAAAAGAATTAGTGTAGCAGCAGTATCTTGAGTTCAGAGTAGCACATTGTCATGAGTTTAGAGATTAGCCTGAGAGCGATCGACTGAGTCGGGAGCTCTACTTTAGTTTGTCATGAAGCTGTCTTCCCCATCATAGCTTCAAGACTGTGTTGCTGATTGTTTCAGCATGTTTATCATAATTTTTTGACAATTGTAAATGCATCTTTGGAACTGTCCTGTGTAATACTGATGAATAAATCATGTTTTGGTTCTTCACCAAGTGCTATAATCAATTACTCTAAATCCATCAAACCGTAGAACCAACAATATCAAGAAATGTATAAACAGGTATTTTCATAGCGTTTTAATACGGAAAATGCAAAAGTTCACTTATGACTTATTTATAATGTTATAACATGAAATTTTTTTATGAATAGTTTATAATGTTCGTGGAAATAATTTTACCAAAGCTGCACCTCTAATTTTAATATTCAGAAGGCATCCCACATTGGAAGAGCACATACCAATATAAAATTTCAAATTAAGCCAAAAAGCAACCTTAGTTTGTTGCAGATGTTTTGAAGGAATTTTTTTCTGCCTAAGGAATAAGAAGAAATTCTGCAATCCCCCCCCTCCTAGTTGAAAAACTAAAACTTGCATCTGATCACCCTAAAAATTGGGTGTATATATATATAGAGAGAGAGACAGAGTTATAAATAGATATCAAATATAGAGTTATTCAAAATTTACATCAAATTGAGTTTGTTTTTTGCCCAGTTTTAAGTGGTTGACTGAAATCAAAACAAAGCTATTTAGCGATTTAACTGATCACACGGCAAATTTTTCTGCCATTTGGCAAATTTATCTTTTATTTGACAACTTAAATTTAAAAAAAAAAAAAAAACTGTCCTTTAATAGTCAGATAGCATTAACCAAAGTGTTTTTCACAATAAATGATGCATTTTTCTAGTTTTTCATACACATGGCCAGGACTGTGGCAAACTGATAACAATATCCAAATAAATGATATCAAATGATGGTCACATTAAGTGGTGTCTACTGTATATACCTGGTAATACACTTATTAAACACAAGCTAAAACATGAAATTTTTACGTGATAATACATAATAATATAGATGTTAAAACATAAAAATTTCATCAAATATATACATTTTTTTTTTCAAAAGCAATTGAAGTATTATTATGTACACATAAGAAGCATCTATGAACAAAAGCAAATGCAGTATTATTACTTACACCTAAAAAGCTTCCGTGAACTGTTCAGATTTAAATGATATCTAAGATTTCAAAAGATAGAGAAAAATCACACAATAAAACTTATAAAAGAACTAAACCAATGTATAAGTTGTTTAATGTCCACTACATAGCTTACAAGGTCCACCATTATCAATTTTATATCGATTAGCTCATAAATGTAAAAATAATAGCTTTATAGCAATATATATTTTATTCCCACTATATCATATAACAGCATAGGGGAAAATACAAGTAATTAATTTATTATTAATTTATTTTCACATACCTTATGCCTCTTAATGGTTCTTTATGTGCCTGAAACATCTTCACATTGTTCATATTACTTTGCCAATATTTCACATAACCAGCATGGTCTCCGGTTACCATCCACACATCATTATGACTCCACACCATGCATCGCACAGGGGAATCATGTGCCTTTATGTTAAAAGGGGAAAATAAATACATTTGTTTGTAAATCCGATTCTATAACATAAGGTAAAACCTCCATAATTAATAAAAATGTTTAAAATATTAATATCAAAATTCAATGTGTAAGTATGTATGTGAGTATATATATATATATATATATATAACGCCATCTATTAACTTGTACAATACTTTTACCCAATTTTGGTTGGTAAGTTTAAATTAAAACTTTATATTTACTTGCTTTTAATTTTAATTTTAATTTTTTTCAGTATTTATTATGTAGTTTTTAAGAATTTTCGAAAAATTTATATATTTAATAATTGAAAATATTTAATTTCTTCTTTTTGTATAGTTTCGGTTTAGATTTCACTTAATATATTAAATTTTTTAATAATATGCATATTCGTGTCGGGGAGGTTTTATGTATACAAGGGTTTCTAAAATTTCTAAAATTAAAATTTTTTTATTTTAATTTAATTAATTTAAA
>KK120847.1:1427069-1450944 GCA_000611955.2 Stegodyphus mimosarum
TGAATTGTTTAAATTTAATAAATAATTAAATAAAATTTACTGTTATGAAACATTATATATATATATATATATACACATACATGCACACAGACTTCCTACTATATATATCTCAAACTTTGTAGTGTTTTTGTACTGTGTTATTGTACCCCGATTAGATGAAGACTTTTATCTTTTATAACCTATATTTTTCCTTTTTTCTCAACTTTCAGTCAGTTCTGTTTTTTCATTTTAAGATTTTACAGAAGACAGCATCTTTTCAAAGTTTCTTATGCCACCATTTCGGAGCTGACGATCACCCTCCTCATCGGTAATAATTTTTACAGACTGCACCTAATGTTTGCCACACCCACACATAAAGTTTAACAGGAATGGACATTTTGAACACATGTTAAAATACTTAGTTCTGCTGTTGGACACTTTGAACCTTATTGCATACTTTTTCCAAGAACTACAAAATTTTTGCTTCTTCAGAGTTTTAAATTCTGCTTTCTTTGGCAAGGAACACAGTTTGGTCATCTTAAGGATTCAGTAAGTTTGCGTTTTTTTCAATTTTTGTTTCCAATAGGTTTTCAGTTTTTAGCTGTTTAAGGCTCAGATTAGATTTTATTATTTATAGAAATCTCTATAAAATTTTTCGTTTTCTGGTATTAAAAGTTCAGCTTTTGAGTGTTGTTTAAATGACAATTTGGTTTAAAGTATATTTGTTTTGCTCTTTATTTGTCATTGCTTTTGAATTTCGTTTTGCATATAATGGTTTTAAACCAATTTCTTTTTTTGAATGTTTAATTTGCACAATGTAATATTTTAAGGTTTTATTTAAGTAGTCAATTTTACACAATGTTATGTTTTATTCTTTTTTTCAAGTGTTTCAAAAGCACGTAGGGAAGATTCTGGAACATTTGAGATTCAACTTTTTGGTTTTAGATTAATTTTAAAGCCTTAAATAAAAAATTAATTGAATCTTTTTTCAGTTTTTGATCTCAAATGAACCAGGAGAATGAAACATGTTTTCAAAACATATTAATCGACTTTTGTGAAGCTTTATTTTCCCGATGAGTTCTGAATTTGAGTTAAAATTTTATATTTTTACAATTTTGTATATTTTCCCTTTCACATTTTTATTTTGCAAGTCTGTTCTACTATGAATTCTCCTTTTAATTTTAATTTGTTTAGATATGTATGTTAGTTTAGATAATTTTGATTTGTTTAGATATTATATGTTAAAACTTTTATATATGGTTGCAGTTATTAATATTGTAGAGGAATTGCCTTGCTTTGATTCCAATTTAGTAATAACTTTAGATGCTTTAAGTTTATATATAATATAGATTATATATAATATAGATAATATAATGTGCATGTATGTGTATATATATACACACAGACATTGTACTGTATACATATCTCTGACTTTGTACTGTGTGTACATATGTATATTATATATATATTCACAGGGTGTTTCAGCAAATTTGTTAAAAAACTTTCAGAAGAGATATAATGTACACTTAGATGATGAAAAAACACATAGCAATGCATGGTTGGAAATGCTTTCCTGGTGCAGTAGTGACAACACAAAAGATAAGAAAGGAAAGACACAAACAGGGGGAGAATAATACTTATTATGCTTACTGCAGCGGAAATTGAGAAATAAGAACAAAACGCAGATGATCGTCATGAAAGAAGGTATTACCCAGACCATAATGCAGGAACCATGCATCATGCATTTTCCATGTGCAGGAGATGCGAAGCCTGCATTAAGGTCGAGGGTCGTAATTTCGAACACCTACCTTAATGATGATCGTTGTCTGTTTTTGTTTTTATTTGTTGGTTTCTGCTGTACTAAACATAACAAAACATGTTTTGTCACACTGTTCATGTCCCTCCTTTTTTGTGTTTTGTGTCATCACTACCGCGCCAAGAAAGCATTTCCGACTATGCACTGCTATGTGATTTTCCATCGTCTAGGTGTACTCTCTCCTTGAAGTTTATAACTGATCTGCTCAATCAACCTGTATCTATATGGTGAAAATAGGTTTGACCTTCAAATATTTAATACAGCATTTTTTAGTTCTGATTTTCGAAATTTTGATTTATTATACATATACAGTACAAAGTTCGAGAACTGGAACTGTCACGACTTTGATGATTTTGGATTTCAGAAATTTCTGTATTTTAGATCATTAATTTAAATCTCGTAAGATGATCTGTAAAAATTATTAAAAAATATTTTTTATTAATATTTCTTTAAGAAAGAGATATTTTGCACGAAGATTTTTTTTTTTCGTGAATCACTAGCACCTGAAATTAAAATGTGACTTGAAGCACAAATGGAGATATTTTCTTAATTGAAAGCCATACTACCAATATTCATCATTCTGCTAATTGAATGATAACTGAGACATTGTTATTACAATGTGCAATTCAGTTGTATCATCTTAATTTAGCATTTCTTCCCTATTATACCAATCAGAAAATTTTGCTTTTTGGAGGATAGCCAAAAATTTTCAGATTTATGGCTCTTATCATCATGAAATTTGAGAGCTGGCAGTGCTTAAATTGTACTGGAGCCCATTGGAGCAAAACTCTAGTACCTCACATTATTATTAGATAAATCTCAATTCTAACTAAAGAGCACCAAATGCCTAAATAATAGGATTCCTTTTATGTCCAGCATTCCTTTCATGTAACTTAATCACAACTAAAGCAGAAAAGTCTTCTGCTCATGAAAATTTTATTGTAATAATAAGCAAGTTTTATAAATTGATTCTAACTTTTGAATGCATGCCTGTTTTTCTTGGGGAAACAAACCTTTGATTGAGGTTGGTACTTTTAAGGAATGAAAAGCCCACCCATATTCCACAAGCTTATTCTCCAGGAAGTGCAAGGAATTTATGACTGTAGGTAACTTTTTCAACCCTGAAAGTTCACACAGGTTTTGTGCATCTAATGCAGGTGAAATCCCATGGGAAAGAGAAAATGCATAGTATTCTGAACAATGTAACAAAATATGGGGAAAGGGACAAAAATTGTCACTTGTACAAAACTTTTATGTTTAATGTTATAATCCTTTTATGTTTTTATGTTATAATCCTCAGATTTGAAGAAAATTTCGCCCTCTCTCAAATTCTGTTTGACAGCTGGAATTATATCACCAACGTTTCACGGTCTTTGCTTTCTTGCCTTTACATTTATATTAAAATTTTCTTCACTACACCACACTTGCATTTATATTATCAGATTGAAATCCATATGTTTTATCAACTATACAGCACAATTTTTTTTATATCAAATCATAAGAATAGATAAAATATAACTGTGGTGTTTAGTGACTGAAACAAAGTCATTATTGCAATTTTATATAACAAGTATTTTACATGCAAGTAATGGATTCATTAGAATTTTTAAGTTAGAAATTAAGGACAGATGTAAGTATTAGATTAATAATAGCATTTTTGCATTAAAAATGTAAGTATATTTACTAAAAATATGCACTTACCTGTAAAATAGTTTCAAAATTAAAAGTAAGCCCATTCCACAACGTGAATTCTCCACTTGACGCACCAGTCACCAAACGCCTCCCTTCTGGTGTCCACTAAAAAAATATATGATAGATACATTACAGTAGTATATATCATAGTAATATATATTAAATAGCTAATAGTTCTTGCAATTAAAAATTAAATAAAATTATAATATACGATTATTCTTTTTTCACACTAAGTTCTATTTCTAAACAATAATTTAATGGATAAAATTTGCAATTAAAACATAAAATACATAACTGCAAAAAACACATCTGCGAAGAACCAAAAATTACAAACCAAATTGAATTTCAATACATACCGCAACACAAAAAATGGGACACCTCATTTTGTTAGTGGAAGTTCGAACAAATTTTGTAGTGACAGCATTTATTGGATTGTCCGGCATGGCTAATGGTGGCGTCATCTAAAAAGTAAAAAACATAATATGACAGAATTTATTTTGTAAAATGAAAAGCATTGTGAGATAAATAACTTCAGAGGTTTCACTGCACCAAAAATACAGGTTACTTAGATAGCATAGGAAAAGATTTAATTCAACATAAAAGGTTTGGCGAAATAAGACTGTGGACAGCAATTACAGATACGAAGCTTATTTACAACATACTAGACATTCAGTTGACTGCAGTATAAGCATACATTCTCTAAAACTCCCTATAATACTCTACATAAGCATACACAAGACTAACTGCATCCTCATACATGCAGAGCTCAATGAATCCATCTGTCAATATTGGTTAATATCAGGGACCTGGAGGTGAGTTTACTTGCTTTACACACATCTTTAAAACATGAAATTATATGATTAACATAGAAAACACTGAGTGTGCAATTATATCCACAATAATACATTAATGATATAAATCTAAAAATGCATATTACCTCTGTGTAATAAGCAGTATCAGGTTGCATAGCTCTTCTATCCCTATAGTCTCGCTGCCATACACGAGTCTGAAAGAGATAATTAAATTCATCAGTAAGAACTTCAACAATTAAAGACAATAAAAATAAAGCACCTTAGTGAAACGGCCTCCGTGGATCAATTTTACTCCATGAAGTTTTATATTTCCAAGTAACCAACAAGAATACTACATATTTTGAAATTTTTCATTTGAATTAATTATAGAAATAATACTATTTATATCAAAAACAATTTCATAAATGTCAAAAACAAGTATAAGAGTATTTAATAAGTAACCAAGACTGATTTATGTTTGAAAAGTCATATAATGAAATAATAATTATGAGTAAAACGCATATGAACAAATGTTTACATAACCAAAGAAGTCAACAATAGCATTAGTGTTACATACAGAAATTTATATTTTTAATTAGAACATAACAACAATTCAATTTGACATTTCATGCACAAATAAGTGTTTCATACAGATCAATGATTTGACTGAAATATTTACTTCCGGTTCAAATACTGTAACTGTATATTTTTAAAAATATTACAGGCTGCAAGAGCATACTCCAAAAACTATTTCAATTCTGTACAGTATGTTTCAAGCAGCATAAAAATTTTACCTCTATAAAAACATTAAACTTGATAAGAAAATTATATGTATAAAGTCACACACAAGAAAAATTTATCTATCTTAATTTGGTCATTAAACTGCATAAGAAAGGTACAAATTCTAAAAGAATTTTCTAGCAAACGTGAATGTAATTTCTTGACTCTGTTAAAGTTGTTGGACAATAGCAAAAAATAAATATCAGATTTGGATTCAGCATGACAAAATTTAATAACAACCAGAAAAGTTATACGGTGGCAAAAATGCTTTTCAACAGCAAAACAATGAAATTTATTAATACAGTTTATCTTCAGTATTTGAGTGTTAATACAGAAAAAGACAAAATTTGGCAAAAAATAGCGAACAGTTGCCAACTTTGTCACCATAAAACAATTTAATCGTTATTGCAACCATATGACATCACTAAGTTTTCAGAACACCTGTAAGCCTTAGTTTTAAGAACAGATTACTTCCCCTAGCGTTTATAGTTTGATTATGGGATCTACAAAAATGGTGATGCTACTAGTTTGTTAACATATTGCCAAGTAATCATCAATGTTCCAATTTGCAAGGTATGAAGTTTTATTCAAATTAATCAAAAAGTGATGCCACTTTTTGAAAGACACGGAATCTCATTTGCAGCAAGTAGATTACCATTTGTTATTGCTGTCAGATTTATTCACAGATGATCTAAGGAAATAATATGCATGGAAGAACTCAACATGGTGTATACTATTACAGATTGGAACAATTATTTGAGTGAAATATGCATCTATAAGATGCAGTCATGAAAACAGCTAGGAAATTAAAGGATGCTTTCTCTTTACAGTCTTTGACTGAACAGCAACAATGCAATCAAAGAAAATATCAAAAAAGGAACAACCATTTATTCCAACATTTGGACTACCTATAAAACAGAAAAATTCCAAAAAGCCATTTTCGAGCTTTTCAAAATGAACCATAAATTCAGTTTTGTGGATCCAGAGTTCATATGCAAAATATTAAATGGATATGATGTTCTTCAAAATGGCAGAATAAGAAACAGACAGACACAGCAAGATCTATTTGAAGTCATACCTAGCAGAGTTCATGAGGCAACAGAAAATTTTAGTTTAGGGTTGAAAAAAAAAAAACTTTGAAGCTAATTTAGAAATGACTGCCAAAAATTTTCCATCTGAAATAAAGAAAAACTAATTGTATCAAATTACCACCAAAGTTAGCCAATATTTCTCCATTAACTCGTACAGACCAATGCCTTCATAGCTAATGTTATATTTTATTATGTGACAAACTAATGCTAGTTCATGTGCAACAATTATAAATTCCTTCCCTGAGTTAAAAAATGAAATCTAAAGCTATATATGAAATCTGAAGTTATCCTCAAATTCCTCTCCTTCCATTTATACCCCTAGACTGCAGGCTTGCTTTTAATAGACAAAGTATTGCTAACATGAGCAGTGCTGATCTTATGTTAACTAATTACATATGTTGTAATTTGTCATAAATATTAGATTATTTGTAATTTCCTATTATGTAACTGTTTTAAACTCTAACTTTTAAGTCTTTATTAAAAGGTGCAGACTTTAACCATGAATATTCTTCTTCTTACTTCCTTAAATAAAGAAATATATATATATATATATATACTTCTTCAGAACACTTTTACATCAGTGCTTTCATTTTTTACTTTCATTGCTGATCCAAAGAAAAACATCTTAGAAAATTGACAACTAAATATATTTTGGCAAAAATTATTAGCTTACACTTGAATGATCATGATGAATAATGCAAATTATGAGTAATGCAAGAGCTTCACACACAAGTTGAGAAAATAAAAATAAAATTAGCTCAAACACGTAAGTTCCCAAGAAACAGGGAATAACTAGTTACCTTAATTATATGTGCAATTTACAGAATAAATGCATCAAATGTGATTTCTTGTTTGACATATTGCAACAAAATAATCTAATAGTAACAGAGTATCACAAACTTAAAATAATTTTACTTTAGCAACAAAGAAATCACTGTTAACAAATACTTTCTGATGATGATTCGTTTAAATGAAGTATGACAAAATACTCACAGACTTTTTCGTTAAAAGAAAGCTTTGCTGACAACTTTCTTAAGAAACTAGCCTTCATTTGCATAACGTATAGAGATAAAAAACATACATATCTAAAATCATATCTATCATAACCCCCCAAAAAACATACATATAGCTTCATTAGCCAAAAACTGAAACATAGGAATTACCATTATTCTACAATTTTAACCAATTAGATATTAATGGATGAAAACATGTATACATTCATTCAGTAAAAACTTATATTATAGCAACAAAAAAGGAAAGGAATCAATACTTCTAGGTATTTGATCACAGATGAGTTATAATCGACTGTTTTCCGAGTAACTGCTTTTCGAAGACGTTTTCCATCAAATTCTATAGCTTGAGTTGGCTGTAAATGTTGCCTGTGAGCTGTGAATACTAAGTGATTAGGCTTCTGAAAAGTTGGAGGCTGAAATTTAGGAGTGTGGAAGAAGCGTTGAGCAGGAGTTACTTGTGGTGCCTGCATTTTTACAATAAATTTAACCTAAAGAAAAAAAAATTCATTTATAAATTACACAGATTAATAAAGGAGAATTTGATACTTCGTTTTTACTGATTTAAAGAAAAAAGGTACTTTATACTAATGGTCTCAAACTCAAGCTGCACGCAGGCCAAATTGCCCAACCTGAAAGAGACTGATGGGCCACAATTTAAAAGGGGGAAAATTGGGGGGGGGTACCAAAATAAAATTTGGTAACTATATTTACAATTGTTTTCACTACCTATTTGTCAAAACATACATATAAAAAATAAGTCACAGCAGTTCAAATCTATACTATTAAAATTTGTGCTCATCTGCCTGTTTGTAACATCATCTGCTCTTTGTGGGAAGCCATTTCAAACATTCTCATCTTCGTATAATTTTGAATAGCTGAGATATTAATTAAAAAACTTTGAAAATGCTACATTGGCAACAAAAAATTATTTATGAATTGGTTGTTGCAGGTGGCATAAGATATTAATTACTGATTGCTATGGCTTGTTGCGAGATATTAAAAACTCTAAAAATGCTAATTTGGAAAAAAAAAAAAAAAATCTTGCGTATTAGTTGTTGCAGGCTGCATGAGATATTAATTTTTGATTATTGTGGGTTGTTGCTAGATATTAATTAAAAACTCTGAAAATACTAATTTGGCAAGAAAAAATTTATTTACGAATTGTTTGTTTGCTTGAAAAACCCACTCATCTGGTGGCTTGCCCACTAGTTTACACTTATTTTCTGCTCGAAATCTAAATGTTGGTATCTGCAAAAAACTTCTGTTGGTCACAGTTTATAATGCAAACACACAGACAACTAAATATTAAAATTTTCAGATTAACATTTATTCAAATAATCGAAATATACTGAACTTCCTTTTGCTAAAATGAAATATACAAAAACTTCTCAAGAAAGACAAAACTTGAGAACAAATAATGAAACCTATTCTCTTTTTTCTATTAAACTTTTCTATCATGTATATGAAAAAGAATAATATTTGATGTAAATAATTATAAACTTCTTTGTTTCTTACTACACTTTTCAGTTACAACACCTCATGTCATTTTGATTTTCATAGAGTTTGTAATCGTGCAACAAAATTACTAGAAAGTATCTTCATCATAAATTGTAAATACTGATTGGCAGTCTGGCTTTTATTATTAATTTTCATCTACAGGATAAAAAAAAAATTCATACACAAATGTACTTGCAAACAAAGTAATTATTTTTTACTTAAAAAATTGTAACTGAGAAAATTTATCTTTTCACTACTAATAAAAGTTAATCAAATTTGCATCTTCAAACCTCCGAATAAGATTTATATCGCAGTGTAAATTAATAAGATCCCTTTCTAGATTTTCTAGAGAGTTACTCACATTTGTTTCTGGTAATGAAAATTACAAAAATTGGACTCTAATCCCTTAAAATTCATTTTCAAATTCTTGTCACAATAATGCTAATCAATTTAAAAAATATGAACTTGTGGGCCGCATAAAATTGCTTCGAGGGTCGGCAGTTTGAGACCACTGCTTTAAAGTATACAAAATATAAATTTACCTTTGTAATGAACTTACGGCAGCGATGAAAATGATATGCTATACTAAAACCTGAATTTAGAAAATTCCATTAAAATTTAGTATTATGAGAAGATTACAAAATTTAAAGACTTGCATTATTCATTCATATATAAGCAAGTAAGATATATAAGTTAAAATTCAAAATATAACCTAAATTTGAAAATAAATATGCTATTGGTGTTAAAAAATAATTATAAATTGCACAAGGAAAAAATAAAATATTTCCATTTGCTCAGAATATTTCATGAAGTAGCTACATTTATTTTTACTACACAATAAGAAATTAAAAGTATTTAAGTAAAAATTGCATGTAAAAGAATCTTAAAAATATGGTATGGAAAAGTCCTCAACTAACTACTTATTAATTTTTTAAAACAACCTAAAGAAATTAATGAAAATTAACAAAATATATAGTTTTGAATGAAACCGAAAACGACAAAAAGATGCCAAGTTACTCTAAAATTTTTTTGGATTCCAACAAATGCAGTGTTAACAGCCTCACCTTATGGCAGGGATATTAATGAAATGGATGACAGATTCTTAGACTGTCAAAACACTGGATTCCAAAGTATTGGATTTTCATTATACTTTGATTTTATTTCTCTATTAGATTTTCATTGTACTTTGATTTTATTTCTCTTTATTAATCTACCTAAATTTGCTGTAATACCCCAGACAGATAGTCTATTAGCCCACTACCCATAAATCACCTGTAACAAAGCATAACTCAACAGTGACCAATTATTTCAATGAGCATCAGTAGCCTTTAAATTAATTTTATTTTATTGATCTACCCAAATTTATTATACCACTTCACATTTCTAATCACATATTTTATAATAAAATTTTCTTCCGATGCAAATTAATGTCTAAGCTAATAAAATTTTGCACAGAAGTTTTGGATTACCCAAAACATATAATGTTTGTAATAAATTACAGTTTTCTCCCTTTAACCCTCCGCATATGGCTCAGTTTTTATACTTTCCGGTCCTGAAATACGGGGCGATTTTTTTATATTTTCTTTATCTACATATGTTACAATTCACATCTTTATCAGCTGTTTTAAAATAATACAAGAATTTTAATAGCTTTTCCGTTTTGAAAAAAATATATAATACGGCGCCTGCTATTTCAGCGGGCGTGGTTTATAAGTTACAAAAATCACGCGATATTTTTATTTTCAGATGAATATAATTTTTAAATAATTTGTCTCTGAAAATGTTACAGAAAATCTGTAATGAAACAGAAAAAATAAAAGAAAAAAATTAGTTTTACTTTGTTAAAATATATACATAAATATGAAAAAAAAAAGTTTCATTATTAGTCAATATTATATCTTACTTATATTGATCTTAGAAATAAAGATTGTATTATTTTTACTGACATCATTATTATGGAAAGTTTTTTTGAGTGTGATACACTTCGGAACATGGCTCTAAACATAGTCCAACTCGACACTCTTCGCACCAAATGCGAGTCTCTTTGCGTATCTTTTCCCATTTTTGTCTTTTTTGGAGCAACATACAGCCCATTGTCTCCTAGGTTTTCTATAAGCCGAATACAGCTAGTGGTATGTTTTGATGCATACATAGAAGAAGAATATTTGTCAAAAATTTCTTCGATCACAGCTAATTTGAAATCAAGGAGAGATTTACTTGTTTTTGTAATTTTTTTGTATACTATATATGAATTCCACAATGACTGATCCAATAAGAAGAAAAAAAATTTCTTACAATACTTTCGTTGTTGTTTTCGGGTACTTCGGTAATACGACATCTCCTGAAGCCACTCATTGTAAAGTTGTAATCATAAATCCCTTTCGGTTTTAGTGTTTCTTTTGTTGTCTCAGAATGGACTGAAACAGACGAAGTATCATGGAAAGTACTAAGCATATTTACTATTTTTTTATCTTTCCATTTCAGTACCATAACCTTTCCACGCTGATATGCAATGGATTGTCCCTTTTCTACTTTTTCTTTTGCAAAACCTGGAGGTAAATCTTTTCTGTTACTGTGGAGTGTACCTACGTCCATTTTCTTTTGAACAAGAATATCTGTCAAGCTTGGCGACATATAGTAATTATCAACAGTTATGCAAAATCTTCTGTTTAGAAATTGGTGTAATAGGTGAAGAACAACAGCAGTTGATTGTGGATAAGATGAGTATTCCGGTAACAGAGACATACCTTTTCCCATATACAAAAGGAAGTCGCATATGTAACCTGATGAAGCTTCAAATAGCATAAAAAATTTTATCCCAGACCGTGAACATTTCAAAGGAATATAAGTATTTCACAAAACTTTTTTCTAATGTGCTCAATAACATCATAAATTTTCCATAACTTAGCGCAAGGATGCGTTAACGGATCAAAATTTTCGTTATCGACAAAATGGAGATTTCTTATCAAGAAGTAAAAACGATCACGTTTCATAATTTTTGAAAATATTGGAGTGTTTATAGATTCTCTTTTCGACCAATACCGATGATAATCCGGCTTTTTTACTATACCTTTCAAAAATAAAAAGGCAAAAAATAGCATCATTTCGTCAGCATTTGTTGGAATCCAGGGTTTACACTTCCTTAGATTAGCAGAGGGATGTTGAGAAGCAAATCTATTTCTTTCATTTACTATCAAATCTTGTAAGTCTCTATCCATAAATAGGCTGAAAAATTCTAAAGGTCCGTCTTCTTCACTTATATTTGCGAGTACTTTTGGATCACCGGGAAACTGAAATCTAGGGAGAGCATGAGGCGGGTTATTCATGTTTATTCTCATCCATGAACGAGCCTTCTGAATGGTTGCATCATTATTGGAATCTTCAGATTCACTTCCAGATAACTGACTTTCCGATGAATCTTCACTACCATCATCACTGCCCAGATTTATGGAATACTCCGAATCAGAATCACTATCTTCATAATCAAGATATTTTCGTTCACTATTCCTACATATAACGCCGCTGACACTCGGCAAATCCATATCTTTCATAAATGTTTATCGCGCAAAAGACAAAAGAAAGCAAGCAAACTCACAAATATGCAGGGGGGAAGGGAATTTCTGAACCCTCTAGTGCCACCTAGCAGTGAAAATAAGCATCAGATGATGGTTTTTTAACGTACACAGGGAAATGGCGGGATCTGTATTGAAATGAAGGGAAAAAATTCTTCCCCCGCGATTTTCACGTGACCCGTAGTGGGGGGCGAAACAGATACCCCGCTCAAGTCACGGGAGCCGTACGCAGAGGGTTAATATGAAGTTGGACTTACTAAGAGGAATACTGCTTTTCTTTCCCTCACTTTTGAACCTGCACCCTATTGCTGCTTGCTGACCAGTGCAAGAAAAACCAGTTAGTGGCTCCAGAGAAGCCATGTAATCCACTTTTGTCTGCAATTCTTGTATAGTATAATTAGTTAATGCGTGTTCATATGCTGTGTTTTTCAATAAAATATGTGATGAATTTTCATTCTAGGAAAACTTCTTCTCCCAGGCATCTTTTTAACTTGCTTTTTTAGCTTGAACAAGGCATAGATATTGAAACATTATATGATTTTTGATACTGCTTTGAAATTCATCTTCAGTTTTAATAATATTGTCAACAGAAGAGCAACTGGAGCAATGAAAAAAACTTCTAGCATGTCACTAACTGATTTTGTTAACAAAAAAGCATTAACATTTCGATACATCTACAACATTGTGCATGTTTAGCTTTTGTTCCTATTACAATAAGAATTTCTATTGAAATGTTCAGTACCCCATTAGTAAGCCCATTTAATTTGCCCTTGAATGATGCTTAAACAATATAGTGTTGAATTGCCCTAGTCAATGAAGAAGTTTAAAAAGAAAAACAATTTCAGTTCCTCCTTCAAATAACATGCTGGTGACTTCATTTACAGTCATGTTAGTTTTGCCACAGAGGTATTATTAACATGCAATGAATTAAAAATAATCTAACTTAAGTTTGAGAATACTATGCCAATAAATTAAAATTTGACAAAAGGGAAGGAAAAGTACAGCAGAAATCAATAAAAAGATAAATTTAATCAAATACTGATTATTTCAAGATAAATTATTTTTCACAAAATTTAATTTCAACAGAAAAACACATTCAAGAATAAATTACTAAATTAAAATTATATTCAACTTGAAACCTACTTTCCTATTGTAATTTTGTACTAGCTAAAAATTAAGAACTTGCTTGATGGAAATATGTGGCACCACCTCAGTTTCATTCTGCAACAAGAAATTAAATAATTTATATAAAATTCAATCAAATTCTTCCAGATAATAACAGTTTATAATTCAAATTAATAACTACAAATTACAGAAGCAAACTTTATGCAATTTATCCAAAAAATTAAAAAGTTTGCAAAAATATTTATTTACAAAATATCATAAATATGATTTAGGTTTTTATGCTTAAATACCAAATTTCACAGAAATTCAATGAATGAAACTTCTGCTGATATTTTCTGATCATCCACACTCCCACCGAAAATTCCTGAACTCATTGCCAACTTTACACAGTATTAGTGAAATTGTTGGGAATTACTTTTTTTGCCAAGCTAATGTGTGAAAGGCAACAGCCATTTCCAAAATGGCAGTACACTAAAAATTCCATATAACAGCAATCAATCAATAAAATTGAAAAGGCACGAACCATCAATAATAAATTGTAATTGTAAATAACTTTTTTTTTTTGTTATTCCCATGCATACAACAATCTGTTTTTACTTTAAAAAAAAAAAAATCAGAGAATTGCACGAACTCAGCATCCATATGATTCATATTGTGCACTGGCCGAAAGACATATGCATACCTGGATTGCCATATATTTTTCGGTAACACTGCAGGTTGCCACATAATTGTGGCATACTACCTTGCTTCATAATTGGCAACACACATAGCCTCATAGCTCATAACTACCTAACAACCTCAATTAGTTACTGCTTTCCCATATAATTGGCAACATATTGCTTTGCCTTATAAATACTTGTTCGCAATATTTCAAAGAAAGTGCAGTTAATTTGAAAGTACCCTCCTACCTTTAATACTGCATTTTTCTACTTCAGATAAAGCACCACATTTAGTCTTTCAGACACATGCAAATTTTGTATTTCCCCTTATGTTTATTAAAAACATATATAAAAACCTATTATGTTTATTAAAAACTTTGTTACACATGAACAAGTCCAACCAGAACTAGTCTTAAATTCTGGTTAAAAAATAAAGTTAACATATATCCCATACTAATAAAGTCCTCTCACCTTTGGAGAAAATATATTAATACTGACTGTGCTATTTAAGCAACTACCCTTTCAAATGCATTGAACTCATACATGACACCTTCAAGATTGAAGACATTCATGTAAAATATCAAAAACAGTAAAATAAGTACAAAATGAGCAAAAGGTAACAAGTACAAATACAAAACACTTTCTTGCTTTTCAACAACAGTTAAAAACAGTTAATTCAACACAACAGAGCAGAATAAAAGATAATTGGCAACTGTGAAATATGTGCAAAGAAAGTATGGGAGATTGATGAATGTCCAAATACAGTTCAAATATGCTGCAAGACAATGATTACCTCCACAACACATCATGCATGCTCAGATAGACTATAAGGCAATCACTACTCATATCTACTGACTGTGTCTTGGGTTGCTAAGTATAAGTCTTGAGTCATTAAGAAGTCATATAATAGCTTCTTTTGTATTTACATATTCTGTAGACTACGAAACTGCCACCAAGCAGCATGATTTAGTGCAAATTATGTATAAATATGATGTCACAATACACTTACAACATCGATGCTTTGCTTTGATGTAACTCAACTGATTCTTGATAACCCAACTTTTGCTTTCATAACCAGAGATATAAATTAAATTATTGCTGTATTTTTTCTCAAATTTTGAAGGAAAGAAAAAGGAGTTTGAAGACTGTAGAATCTCATTCGTGACTGCATTCCAGTTCATTTACAGCTGGTCAAGAGAATTAACATCTGTTACATGAGGAAACAACAGGTAGATATGACTGATAAAACAGTATTGACTGAAATAATCATTTGCAGGAAGTTTGCACTTACAGCATTCTAAGCAGATCTTCCAGTTAAATCTGTGGGCCTAATAGAATAGTAGAAATCCCTGAAAGGCATTTTATGAGCCACAAAGTGGGTCAAATACTTCCACAGCAGTGGCTATTTAGTGTATTGTGCAGTAGCTAACGAATGTTTTATCTTAAGAGTAGCAGGGTAGAAGTGTGATTCAGAATTTTGCAGCTGCAACTCTGCCACAACCTTGGCAGGGTCACTGCTAACTTTCATGGTTCGACGATAACCAAATTTCACAATCAATGGGATAATATGCAAGTACTGTTTCTTAAAATGGCTTAGTATATTCATCCAGTTAAATCACATATGACTTTAATTTTTCAATGGATATTACAGGTTAATCATTCTTTTTTTATATCATGAGACTCATCTCCTCAAGGCACATACTACACAACACGCTGCACCAAGGTAGCCTATCAAAAAGAAGACAGTTCAAACAGCTCTGCAATTCATTTAATTTACTTATTTTAATCCCTGTGAAAAACAAATACATGGCTACTTACACAATAACAGTGGAATATCGAAGACCTGGTACACAGTAAGAAGTTGTAACTTACGAGAATACTCTTAGGTAAAAATACTGATGAATGAAACTATGGAAAAAAATTAACCATTTAAATTAAATCTAAAATGATTTAAATCTGAAGTTCCAAACTGAACTACAACTTTTACTTGCCATTAATAATATTTTATATATGTGTGTGAAAGAATGGAATAAAATAAAAAATAAATCTACGAAAAGTGATAAACTGCCTAAAATGAAGAAGGCACAATTGGCATAAGTAAGTGTTGCTAGGTGACTGCAGACAATTCCAATCGAAAGTTTGATATTTTAACCATAACATCTTCAGAACGTTTTGCCATTTTAGCATCATTTGTGCTATTTACAGCAAACTGAAAAATTCATCTTGAGTGAAAAATGGAATTGACTTGGGAACATTTTCATGCGATTATTTTTCATAATTTTTGACACTGATTATCAAGACGAGAGTGCTTCAATGAACTTAATTCTTTATGACATTTGGCCATAAAAAAAGATTTGTTCGCGGTACATTCTGCATAATAAACGCTCAAAAGAAGGCTTGTGTCAATTGGTGGAAGGAAATGATTGAAAAATACGTTCATGGTGCATCAGAGGCTATAAATAAAATCTACACATGTTACAGATCATGGATCTATGCATATGAGCCCAAAGGCAGCAGTCGCCTGTATGAGCCAAATTCACCAAAAGTTGTTCACGAAAGAAGCACATCGAAGCAAATGGTTGCCTGTTTCTTTGGTATTACCGGTCATGTGGTGACATTGGCATTAAAGCATTGCAGGTAGGTCAATTCTCCGAATGGTACACGATCATCTGTTTTCCAGAAGTCATCGGAGAAATTCACAAAAAAGAGAAAAAGTGAATCATTCTTCATCATGACAATGTGAGCTCTCACACATTGGCTCAAACAAAGGAATTTTTAACGGGCCAAAACATCAAATTGATGGGTCATCTGGCATACAGCCCTGATTTAGCAACCAATGACTTTTTTTACTCTCATGCATAAAAAATTATTTGGTCAGCGATTTGCGACGCCCAAAGACGCAGTTGATGCATTCAAAATGTATGTTTTGGAGTTACCTCAAAAGGATTGAAAAAACTGCTTTTAAAATTGGTTCAAACACATCCAAAAGTGTACTGATCTTCATGGAGAACATTTTGAAACAAAATAAAAACAAATTCGATCATAAACATTTGTTTTTTCATTATTAGGCCAGAAATATAAATAGCAAAGCTTGTGTACGATATATATATATAATGATGTAGATGCATAAAAACATAGTTTCAGAATAAAAAATTAAGCCAGAAATAGGTGAGAAAGAAATACAAATAGCAACCCTTGTATATAGTGTGCATATATATATATATATATAACGATGTAGATGCATAAAGACATAGTTTTCAGAATAAAAAAGTAGTAGCATTAATGGCCAATTTGTTATAGTCCTTTCTTATGCTGATTGGCAATATTTTTAAATAAAACAGATAAAATGGCAAAGTAAGTGTACCTATCCTAGAGTTTTAGATTTTTTAAGGCAGCAGAAAGAAGCGAGTTGGCAGTGGCAAAGCAGAAAAGCAAGCGTGCATGATTCAAAGGGATTTAAAATTATAGTTAAAAAATGTCCATATAGGCTGTTTCAGTTTGCAAAATTATCTGTTTCATTAGCACTATATAAGAATCATGGCCAAATACTAATTTTAAAATGATGCAGTTTAGAATAATTTATTATAAGCAGATACTATTTCTAGGATGGAAATGGGAAATATCCAGATTAAAATGAAGTGTTAAGGGACTATTCAAATTAGAGCTAGTATTCTGATTTAAAATTTTTTTATCTTTATGTATATACATACATACATATATATATATATATATATATATATATTTCAACTTTGCCTTCCTCTACAGAAAAACTGCCTCTCAGCCATCTGTAGTATTTGGCAATATACACCATACAGCATCCTCCCAAAAAAATTATTTTGACAAATCATGTCCAAATGCATAAATGATAGACACATTTAGTTCTGAAGTTTAAGAACATAAATGAAGTCTTGAAGATGCCCTAATTCCACAAGACAAAGCAAAAAATAATGCCACCACTTGTAATTGTCACTTATTCTTTATAGAAAGAAATAAAAGGTAGTATTCACTTGACAGCCTTTCAGCCAGAAGAAATGACAATAACGGTAACATTTTTCTAGTACAAATAAAAGCAGTAATTGTTAAGCTCAATTTAAATTTCTTTAAATCTAGTTAAAGAATTGCTTTTTTAAAAAAAAAAAAAACGTAGCCTGGTGATAGTTAACGGATAAAACAATTTTCAAATATTTTCATCTGGTATACTCTACAAGAAAAGTAATAAAAACTCTCTAATACAAATATTTAAAACTTCAAAAAAACTTATACAAAGATAGAAAATAAACATGAAAAGCTTTTATTCCATTCATTCGTTATTTTTTCACAATACTTTATAAATATGTAATATACTCCTTTCTCCCTTAAAAAAATTATTGTCGAAATTCTGAAATATTTGCAATGACCACCACTGAATTATGAAAATCAATAAAAAATTTCTACCACTCAGATTTCTACTATTTTTTCAGATACTTTTGAAAGATATTTTCAGATATTTATATTTCTCACCTATTTCAGATACTTTTGAAAGATATTTTTGAAAAACTCTTATCGTATTTTGTGATTTCATTGTAAAAGGCCCGTAGCATGCATTTTAAACCAAAAAAAAAAAAAAAAATCTTTTGGAATAAAATAAACCTGAAGACTGAAAAATATAAAATTTACTTCCATTACTCAGTTTTTAGGCAAAACTACTTAGAAAAAAAAATTAAATTCCACTTTCAAAAAAATTCAAAAAGAAAATGTCTCTTCTCTTCTGATTTAAACTTTAAATCTGTAAGCAGCATGACTGCTTTCGGAGGCAGATGAGGCCATAGCAAATCCAGAAAATTTCTTGAAATGCCACTCTGTCATCTACTATCGACATTTAAAAAACTTATGAAACATTACTCGTAACTATTGAAGTTATGCAGAAACATGTAAAAAAAAAATGCATAAAACTAAAAACATATAAAAACAAGTTTTAATTATACTAAAAACATGTAATTAATCAAAAGATAAATGTCTTAAATTCAAAATCTCAATGCCATTCTTGTTACTCATTTCAGATTCATTATTTGATCAAATTCTTTTATCATCAAGTTCAATATCGATCAAGTTAAAAACATATTTTAAAAAAATAGTTTCTTAAGAAATTTTATTTGAAGAATATTTATATTTTTTTTCCATTTATATACTATTTTTTTAATAATTATATTAAAACTCACTTTCAAATCTCTTATGCAAAACAGCAGTAAGAAATAAACAGAACTCATTTATGTTAGTGAATTGTTAATTATATTTATTAAACCTAACAGAAATGAGACAGTTATTTCCTTATCTAAAAAAAGAGAGCTTTTATCTAAAAGTAATAAAAAAAGTTTCATTATTTTTTTGTTTAAATTTTTAACAGCCTTTTTTGGAATTTTTCATATTTCTATTTTAACATTTTTAAAAAGATCCAGTATTTTCGTTATTTTATTACATGAGTATATTATATTCAATGTTTCATTGCATAATAGACT
The DNA here is from genome assembly GCA_000611955.2 of Stegodyphus mimosarum. NCBI lineage: Eukaryota > Metazoa > Arthropoda > Arachnida > Araneae > Eresidae > Stegodyphus > Stegodyphus mimosarum. Next base: position 1,446,580 of record KK120847.1, read on the forward strand.
TTTAAATATTATTTAGAATGTACTGAGATATACATCTATACTGTTAAATAATTCTTCTAAAAGCTCAAAATAAATATACACTACCCAACACTAAAAATGCAACACCAAGAAAAGGTGGCCAGAAAGTGACAAAATTCAGCAAACTCAAGAGAGACAGCAATGAACAATAACTGATCTTTATTTTGAAATGATATGCATAATACACAGTGAGAACAGCATCAGCTCAGTAGGGTGTAAGACCACACTGGACAGCGATACACAAAGCAACATGTCTAGGTACAGGGTCATTGAGACTACAGATGGTATCCTAAGGAATGGCTCTCCATTCCCTGTTAACCGTTTGCCCCAGTTCATCTTCTGAATGCGGCAATGGCAGGGTCTGCAAATGGCTCTAATCGCATCCCAAAAGTGTTCAGTTTGTGAGAGATCACGAGAGAATGGTGGACAGGCAAGCATCTGTACACCTTGCAGAGCATGTTGGCTGATGCAAGCAGTGTGTGGTCAGGTGTTATCCTGCTGATAAAGGGCACTGGGTACTCCCTGAAGGTATGGAAATGTCACTGGCCACAGCACATCATTCACGTAGCATTGAGACAGCATAGTGCCCCGAGTATGAACACGAGGTGACCTGGAATCATACGCAATTGCACCCCAAACCATATTTTCACACAGTGGGGCATTCCACAACTGCTGCTGAATTGGACCTGCCTCTACATTGAAGCCACACTCATATGTGGCAACTATCATTGGAGAAGCAGAAGAATGACTCATCATCTGAGAACACGAGCCTTTATCATTCCGTCGTTCATATTGTTCGAGCCCAGTACCAGTGTAGACTTCGGCATCTATGACGTGAGGTCAATGGCAGTCCTCTTAAAGGATGCCACGAGTGCAGGAAACTAGCCACCAATTGACAGCAAATGGTTCTGGTCGAAATGGGAACATCCAGGATGTCCTGAACATGCTGAGGAATGAAGGTACAAGTGGCTTGCGTGCCACCATTTTTCGGTGTGTTGATGTCATTCTGGCTGCACTGACACCCCTCGAACTTGCCACACTTCCTTGTTCCAACTATTGATTCCAACAGCTAGTGCACTGAGGACACGTTCAGGTGTGCGTAGCTGAGATTTGTCACATGGACCAACCTAGCCTTCTCAGTTCAATCACTTTGCCCCTCATAATATCATTTGTCTGCTGGAACTGCCTCCGTTGACGACAGCCTGGTATTCTCTGATGTTACATGCACCTTGCAGAGAGAACAAATTCTCTATGATGATTTCCCTAGCTGAAATAACACCATGAAAATTGAACATTCTGCAGCTTCCTTCCCTTATATCTTCTTCAACACGTGCTAAAGAGCTGAGCATGTCACATTATTCGCATAACTCAGTGACGTGCATCTACCCATAATTTTCAAGCCACTCCTTATCGGTGTTGCATTTTCAATGTCAGATAGTATATCATGTCAATGGAATGTCATATATATCATTTTAACCTTTAATATTATAACTTAATAGTTTATGCTTAATATTTAATATATGTCCAGCATTAAATATTGATTTTTATTCTATACCTGGAGTATTTTCTGATCATATTTTATTTATTTTCTGTCTGAAGTCTGAAGGTGTAACAGTGAAAGACCAGAAATCTGCAATACTTAAGACCAGAGGTTTAGGATTTTGTGAATTTCAGGAGAGAAAAAATAAATTAAAATATTCAGACTAAAAGTGCAAAATAAATAAGGATCCTAAAGACATATACTAAAAGGACATATGAAAATGAGGAGAATTAATGAAGCGTAAAATATATTTTTTTCCCCAAGCTTTGTTTTAAAACTTAAGGGTGTTCCAGAGGAAGTTTTTAGTCCAAAGGGGCAATTTGCCCTGAAAAACTGTTAATTTCGTTTTGGCATTCTGCGTTGGTTCACTATAAATGTCAGTTAACTTTTCAAATTGTTGCCACCAATATTAGAGCCCTGTATTATATTTAAAGAAATTAAATAATAAAGAAACTGCATAAATTTACATATGTTTCTTGCATTGTGATAAAACAGTGGTTCATAGAGCCATCCAATTCTGAATGACGTAAATCTCCACCGAATATGGTCATCTGGAAGCCCAAATTTGGAATTTGTTTTATTACCTATTTCATATTTTGTAAAACTTTAACGAATTTTTGATTAACGAACACAAAAATTTCAAAGCAAGCAATAGCAACACTGTTCGGCCGGGGGGGGGGGACATTTTTGTTTCCAGCACACAAGACTGTGTATCGGAAATTCTAAAGATATGCTCATTTTAAAATTATTTTGCGATATTGCTGTTGAACTGAATTTTATGGTTTAAGTGCGAAGAATGTGATATTTAATAAATAAAGGAAACCCACAAAATGTTAAAAAAATACCCCTTCGTGCATAATGTAAAATCTAAAAGCTTTCAGACTTTTTTTTTGTGTGTGAATTGTGTAGTCATAATATTTTGTGCAGTGACACAGCTCTGTTGTTCTAAAATTTTCTGATATTTTTCCCAATGTTCCAAACTTTCATTACAAGATATTGTCCCACTCCTATCAAATTCACTACTTGTGTTGGTGTCGGCATCATTTTCTTGCAATGTTGAGTTCAAAACAGAGCCAGTAGTTTCATTATCAGACATCTGATATGTTATTATTGGCTCATCTGTACACATCATCCATTCACTTCAAAGCCTCCAGAGCCAATAATTTCATTATTGGTCATCTGATATGCCATTGTTGGCTCACCTGGACACATCATCCATTCAATGATATCTTCTTCTTCAAAGCGTCCTCATTTGTTCCTTTTTTTCAAATACAGAAGCAATTTTCTTGCTTTAATCTTTCCTACACTGACCGTAAAACCAGAAAATTCACTACCATCATTCTCACTTTCAGTAAACAGAAAAGATGACCATACATCACACCAGACAGTTACTAATGTTGTTTGAAAAACAGAATTCCATGATTCTACTAACAAACAGATGTAGTCTTTGATGGCAATTTTTTTTCATATAATCACATAAAACAGAATGGTCTCCTGGAGAAATGTTTTTCAGAAACTCTGATTTGCAGTGCATTTAATATTGTATATTATGCCCTGGTCCATTGGTTGGATGAATGATGTAGTATTTGGGGGCAAAAAAGAGAAAAAAAAAGGTCATGACATTATCATACATCAAAATGATTGCATCTGGATGTGCAGAGCAATTGTCTAACAATAATAAAATCTTGCAATTTGATTGTAACCCCATACTGTTAGAATGTCTTCAAGCCTGTTTAATGAAATGTTCCATGAACCATTTAGTCATAAGGTGTTTACATGAACCAGGAATTTTTATTATTCCTGTAAATCACAAGTAAGAATTTTACTCCTTTCAGAGCTCTGAGATTGGTGCTCCAACCCATTACGATAGGTTTATAAGTTCCAGCTGCATAATAAAATATCAACCCTTTCTTTAGCTTCTTTCAGCCCTGATTGGTAACTTTCTTCACTTGTTATAAATGTCTTTTGGGGCAAACATCCCCAAATTGCCGGCCCACAAGAAGACTGAACTTAAATCCCATCAAACACCTTTGGGATAAAATGGAGAAAGTTCACCAGACTTGTCATCCACCTTTAACATCTTTAAATAATATATCAGAAATTTTAGGCAGGTCATATCTTGGAAACACTTGCATAAATTTGCTGATTTCATGCTTCATTATGCAGCAGCCTTTATCAAGGCTAAATGAGAAGTAACTCGTTGCTAATCAGTTATTCCTAATTCAGTGGCTCTTCTATGTATAATAGATTCTTCTCTAGCAGTTTATTCATAGTTCAACTCTAAATTTTAAGTCTTCAGAAGAATATTTCTTTAGCTATTTATTTACAATCTACTACCATATTTCAATATCCAATGTAAACTTGTCTAATTATATACAAAATCTCTCACTTTTGAATAAATTTTTAATTGAAACTTAAGTGCGAATGTCTTGTTTCAGCATTTAGTTAGCAAGGCAATATCTAAACTTTCTATTACGCATATATGTAAAACATGCCACCTCCAATTCTTTATCATAATGAATTAAATAAAGCTACCAAACAGAACTCAGATTTTGATGACGTGATCTGTTGAAACTTACACTCAAATGAAGCCATTATTTATACCAAGCCTATCCAATCCAAAAGACAAGACTTTGCAGGTCATTTTAGAAATGTATTTTATTTTGGCAGGTATGTGTGTGTCTGCAGCTATAGCGCAGGACTAGTTAAAAATTTTTTGTTTTTAATTTTTGTCATACCGCTTTGTTTCTCTGTGTATGTACACTGTACACTGCGTAAAAAAAAAAAAAAAAAAAACAATTTTATAT
>KK120847.1:1451052-1496219 GCA_000611955.2 Stegodyphus mimosarum
GGATATATATTAGATTTATATATAGCATCATTCTAACATAGGTATTTTGACATAAAATCGGACTTTTTCTGAAATAACATAGCAATTTTTTTCCATATTTCAATTCTACGACTCAAATTATGCCTAAATATTAAATTTTGTAAAATTTGGTGCGAAATTTATGCAGAAATTCATAAATTTAACTTGCCGAATTTTTTTCAGTTTAAGCCAAGAATAATTTACTTGGTGAACTTCTTAATATGTGACAACCTATTTTCCTTCCCTTTCATTGCGCAGTGGAGTAAAAAAAGTCACATCGTTCCTGCCTTTTTACATTGTGGATAAGAGGGAAAAAAGCCACATCATTCTACTTTCAAATAATTTTAACAAAGTGTGTAAACCACATTTTCATTATTATTGCTTTCAACAAATATGCCAAATTTCAAAACTTGCCAATATATAAATTCACGTATATCTTCGAAAATTTTGAATAAAAAGCTCTAATTTTTTGCAGGTATGCTTAGAAATAAATCTACTTTAAGATGATTGTAAAACTTTAATAGGTTACAATTCAAAATTTTTTTCAAAAATTTATAAAAATACAAATTTTAAAAATAAATCATAAAAAATGGGTGAATTTTGTTTGGAATGAACATAAATTTCAAACTGTGTAGAAAGAAAGTTTCATAAAAAAGAGACATTAATAAATATATATGAGATTCAATTAACATTGAGAAGCTAATTTTTGAAAAACTACTCGTGCGATTTTTACAAAACTTGGCAGCTGGCATAATTTGAGTCGTAGAATCGAAATATGGAAAAAAATTGGCATGTCATTTCAGAAAAAGTCCAATTTTGTGTCAAAATACCTATACTTGAACAATGCTATATATCAATCTAATACATATCCAAAGTCGCGCTTTCGAGACATGAAAAACGCAATATGAATTTCGTCAAGCAGAACTGTCCCATTTTTTTCAAGCAGTGTACATATATATACATATACAAGGTGGTTATAATTAAAGTTCCACTTCAAAATGGTCGTAAAAGGAAACTACTGGACCAAATGTTATCAAACTTGGTAATCATATAGGGGGTCATAGGAATTTATTTTCCGCAAAAAAAAAAAAAAAAAAAAACTCACCACCTGGGAAGAAATGGTGCTGTATGCAATATTGTTAAACAAAATAAGATATGGAGGACATTGGTTTGAAATGTGCTTAATTGTTTCTGAAATGTGTTACAAAGCATGTTCAGTGTGGCATCCACCATTTTGAAAAAGCAAGTTAAATTGTATAACTGCATTTTCAACAGCAGCTCTTAGGATATCAGGAGTAGGACATGCCAGTGAATTGCATTTTTCATTTCCAGCAAATTGTTTAAATTATCACCATAAACAGTGCTTTTGAGATAATCCCATAACCAGAAGTCACAGGGATTGAAATCTGGTGACTGGGGTGGTCAAGAAGTGGGGAAATGTCAGCCTATAATTTGTTTATTTGTGAAATGTTGCCTAAGTAACTCTATGACACATGTACCAATGTGAGGTATGGCCCTGTCCTGCATAAAAATCATGGTGTCTAAAATGCGACGTTACTCCAGTTCAGGTATCACAAAAAAATTTAACACTGATGTTTAACAAGCTGCAGTCACAGTGCATGTAACAGGTCCAGCTGTCAACTGCTCTTCAAAGGAAAATGGTCCAATTATGAAACTAGCTGTCATGCCACACAAAATGGTGACTTAGGAGAATGCAGTGGAACTGGGTAGATAACATGAGGGATTTGTTAGGCTTAAATCCTGCAGTTATGGGTGTTGACATCACCATTTAGGTAAAAATGGGCCTCATTTGTCCACAAAATGTTTCATGGCCAATGTTCATCCACTTCCATCCATGCATTCCAAGGGGAAAGATTCTCTGCCAGAAGGATTGTTAAGTTCATGTTCTTGAACATGTTTGATTTTGCATGGGTACAACTGCAGCACTTTACAACAATTTTGTACACCGCATGTACACATGGAGAAACAACGGAAAGCACACGTGGTACATGCAGCATACGTTCTGTCGTACATATGCTGCACGTACCATGTATGCTTTCCATTGTTGCTTCCTCCACTGTTAATGCAACAACTTCCTTGGTTTCCTTCCCCTGCCAGGTGCAATAGATAACAAACCTGTGGTTTCACACTTTCCTCAAACCCTGCAGTGTCACCGACCCTCGGCATATTCCTCTTACTGAGCAATACCTCTGCAAAGCACGCCATTCATTGCTATTGCATTCATAACAAGAGAAAAGCACGGTCTTGCATGGTTGTTGATTCATAAGAATGAGAACTGTGACAAATATACTTACTTTTATCTCAAAAATCAAATGACGTGTAAAGCGTATTTGCATAAATCATTTGCTTCTTTCTGCCGTAAGCCAATTACAAGCCATTGCGGTTTTGCTTAACCCGACAAACAGTTTCATTTTAGAAACAATTAAACTGATATCTTTATGTTAAATTAGAGAGCTTAAACCGATATGTTCATGTCTTAGGGCCGAATTTAATCTTCAAAATGCACAAATTAGCAACCTATAAGAAAATGTTTTCCGGAATGCGCACACTTTTGCAAGTGATTTGTGATCTCACACATTTTCTAATCGCCAATTTGTAGCTTTCATGGATGGATTTTTCCGTTACATGGAGGACGCACTCGACTTTTATCATCTTTAAATGGTAATTTTATTTAGGTAAATATTTCTTAAGAGTATATAACATTTTAGACCCATGTAACAAAAGGTTAAGTTAGATTCCCACCCTTATTTCATTTAGCAATATTGCATACAGTGCCATTTCTCCCTCTGGTGGTGAGTTTTTTAACTTTTTTCCCACGGAAAATAAATTCCCATGACCTCCTTTACAAGATTACGAAGATTGATATCATTTGGTCCAGTGGTTTTCCTTTTATGACCATTTCAAAATGGAACTTTAATTACGACCACCCTGTATATATATCCTGCAGCTATAGTACAGGACGGGTTTAAAAAATTTGCTTTTTATTTTTGCCACTTATTAAGTTTCTTTATGTATTCTTCATGTATATAGGTGAAAATTTAAAACAGAATACATTAGTTTTTATTATTCATAAATTCACAATAGAACAGCTAAACATTTATAACAACAGTCAAATAATTATAACAATAATGATCAATAAAACAATCAAATATTTACTATAATCAATACAATATTAATTTCTCTTTCCTTAGTTTTTTTTCAAGTCGATCCCAATACTTGCATTTGCATGCTTTCATCAGTTAAGGATGTCCACGATTTACGTTTCATTAAGTTAATTTTTGAAAAATGTTCAGAGATGTAAGTTAATCCGAAAACACTTGCAACTTTTTGTGCTGCGTTTAAAAAATTTCATGAATTCTGCCACGGCTTTAAAATTTTACAGGGCAGGCCTCATGTGTCCCACAGGTTGAACATCTTTGGTTTATATGACACTGCTAACTCAGGCCCTTTACATTTACTTGTACCCAAGAAATTGACTACTACTATTATTACCATCTGAGTTCCCATAACTAATTAATTCACAAAATATACAAAAGAGAGGGCTCATACAGATGCCTTCTAATGAACATGCTAAAGTCTGAAACGGGGCTGGCAAATTTCATTGTAGAAAAAACTATTGATAAAATCAGCCAAAAAAAAATCGATTTTTTTCCAACTTAAGAAGAAAAAATGGAAGAAACAAATTTTTTAACTTATTTATATTATTATACCTATTTTATTTATGTGTAAAATTCTTATAATACTAAATCAAATATTTTCATTTTCTATATAATTTAAATATTTTCATCTGTATGCTTGTACAGTAACTTTATATATATGTATACACATGCAAATATATATATGCGTGCATGCGCATATATAAATAAGTTCAGATTAATTCTGAAACTGAATTTTAGTTCATATGAATAATGAAAATAGCAAAATTACTCAGTTATTTAGAAAGAATGGAAAAACAAAAGTGAATCTACATCACTAAAAAAACACTTGATTAGACATTTTTTGCTACTGCATGCTCAATAACTTATAATAATACTGAAATACTTATAACTAATACTGAATACTTATAACTAATACTGAAAGGATAACTTCATAAGAGAAAAAAATTTCCTTTAATTCTACTAAATTTGAATCTCAACTAATGAGAAAAAACTTGGCTGTGCCTACATCACGTGGTGTTGGACAAGTCCAGTATTATAGTACTTTAGGCAAATCAGGACTAATGGTGCATACTCTGTAAAATAGAATTTGCAACCTTGGATGCATCTTTCACTAATTTGCAACATAGGTAGTTAGGGTAAAATAACATGATGAACAAATATTAATTTACAAATAACATATAAGTCAAACAACAAAGTATAAGTCATACAACAAATATCAATTTAGAAGTCAAATATCGGTTTGCCACCACACTTCAAATCATGTCATCCAACTAAACAAAAGTTAGCTTCAATATTATCCCTTTGTTTTCCATGCACTTCAAATTTGCTCCTCCAAACTGGCTCTTGATCAAGAACTAAATTATTTAAAAGCAGAAGCTATTGACAGGGGCTTTTCACCCAACATTATTAACCAAGTAGTTAAAAAATTCTCATCTCAACACACCAAAAGGCACACTCTTGTTTTAGGAGATTATAAGAATTCTACTATCATTCCTTTCTTTCCATCATTAGCTATAAAACTGCATGTATTTTACAGAAATTTAACTTTCTGGTCGTTATTCTCCTATCAATAAAATTCCGAGTTCCATACTTAAGGAACCCATTCCAAATATGAATTCCTGGGCATTAAAGAACATGAGGCATATATTAAGAAAAATGAAACACAGAAGTTCTCTGTTGCCCAACACTGTTGGTCCAAGAACCATACTTTCCATTTTTCTGGAGCCAAAATTATTAAAAAGCATCTTCCATTGGGGAATTAGATTTTCTAGAGGTGTTTCACATTCAAAAAAATCTTTCTGTTCTAGCTAATGACCCTAATTCTAATTCATCTTTACCTTCAGCCTTTAAGGAAATTATATTTTAGTTTTCTTGTTTCATCAATAGATGGCACCAATAGCTTAACTATCTTATCACTATATCTTATCTCATTCATTTGCACTTTGGCAATTGAGGATGATGGTTCAGTAAAAATATCGAAACTAATCCTGTGAAAATTTGCAAATATAATGTTGATTTTTGCTGTTTGACTTCTAAATCAACATAGGATAGGTTCTCTGCATGTCTTCCCACAATGAAATGAACTTCCCTTCCTAACAAGCAAGATAAGTCCCTTCTCATGGTGGATGAACAATACATAGTTCATGCAAAATTTGAAAAATGAGATATTCCTTTCTACTATACAAGATTTAATGCCCTGCAGATGACATAACAAAGAAACTCATTTCTTATGTTTTTATATGGCCTAAACTTAGTTTATGTAGCTCCCAGGACTGGAGATCAAGATTTCCACAATAAATAGTAAAGATCCTGAGAAATCAGCTGTTCCTTTTAAAGAAACTCAATTGTCATGTTTTAACCAAGCGTAATTTCTCAATACTTACATATTAACAGACAAAAACCTAAAATTTGCAAAAAAAAAAAAAAAAAAAAAAAAAAAAATTGAAAGCTTTTAGGTTTTATATTATGCCCTAAGGGTCATTTTTTAACATTTCATGTGTTACTTTTATTTATTAAATATCACGTTCTTCGCATTTAAACCATAAAATTCAATTCGCCAGCAATATCACAAAATAATTTTTAAAAAGCATATCTTTAGCATTTCTGATACACACTCTTGCGTGACGGAGATAATTTTTTTTCTTTTTTTTTTTTTCTGTACAGTGTTGCCATTGCTCGCTTTGAAATTGTTGCGTTTGATACTAAAAAATATTTTTTAAGTTTTACAAAATGAAGTAGATAATAAAATAACTTCCAAATTACAAATTTGGGCTTTCAGATACCCATATTCGAGTTGAGAACTACGTTATTCAAAATTTGATATTTCTAGGTACTACTGTTTTTTCACACGGCGAGAAACATACACACATTTATGCAAATTCTTCATTGTTTAATTTCTTTAAATATAATGCAGGCCTTTAATATTTGGTGGCAACAATTTGAAAAGTTTAACGCCATTTATAGTGAACCAACACAAAATGCTACAATGAAATTAATAGCCCTTCTGGGCAAATTGCCCTTTTGCACTAAAAAGAGCAAATAGTTGCCATCTTTAGCACCATAACAAACATTAATCATTACTGCAAATGTATCATGTCGATAAACTTCAAGAATGGATATAAGCTGCAATTTTAAGTGTGGAAGCTTTTTCAGAGTTTATAGAAGTTCCTAGGTTTATTTTATCTATCAGCAATGAAACTGACATTATTAGTTTCTAACAACAGTATAATATACTGCAGATGAACTGTTAATGTTCCAATTTGCATGAAATTCAAATTTTATTAGAATAAAAGAAAAGTTCATAGTGATGTTCGAAAGCCATAGAATTGGTGGGAATGCAAGTCGGCAGCTGGTTTGCAACAAATAGATTGCCATCAGATTCATCTACTGTTGGTCTAAGGAAATGACATCAATAGAAATTTGCATGGAAGAACTTCTACATGGCTGATATTGTTACAGGGTGAAACAATTATTTCAGAGAAATATGCATCTATAAGATGCAGAGTCATGAAAATAAAAAAAGTGGAGTAAGAAACATAGGGATACAGCAAAACATTATTTGAAGTTGTACTTAGCATTCATATGCAGTAGAAAATTATAGCTCAGAGTAAAAAATTCTTTAAAGCTATTTTAAAGCGACTGCCAAACATTTTTCATACAAAATACAGAAAAACTAATTATATCAAATTACCACCAAAGTTAGTCAATCCTTCTTCACTACCAAGGAAGTACCAGTTTTTACAGATGACAATCTGAATAATTCTTCTTCTTGGTAAATTAAATTCTTGTTGACTTAGGATGCCACAAGTTACGTTTTATATGTATTTATTTAATCCTAATTGATTTTTTTTCTATTCATACTTTTTTACTCAAACTTACAAAAGTATTGTTTTATATGTATTCTCAAATATCTCCCGTTCTCAAATATATGTATTTTATATCTATTCTCAAAGATAACAGTTCCAGTTTATAATAGTTCTATCCAACATGGATTTTGCTAGGCAATCTTTGACTAATATTAAGCTCTGGCAACACTAACAAATAAATTTCACATTATTTAGGAATATGACTGTTATCACATACATAAGCAAATATCTGAGCACTGGTCTATATCCCCTCGTACTCATGTTGCAGATTTTTGCACACATGAAAAAAGTTTAGATACTAGTGATATTAACGGAACTTCATCCCAGGGTTTATGAACAGCTGCTTTGATACTGATAATTACAGGCATTAATCTGTATCCAATCTCACTGCAGTCTTATATGGTAACCTGACTTCCCAAAATTAGTTAAATAAAAGATCAAAACAAGGCTTAAAACAAACTTAAATATTTATAACTTCTGACTGTTGCATATTGGTACCAAGAGGAAGTTGCTTGAATGCCAATGAATATTTAAGTGCCGTAAGTTGAATAAATTCTAGTTGAAATAGTGTTTCAAAGTGTCAAACATGGTAGCCTGCTTTCATCTCACAACCAGCTATGCAAAGACATCAACAAAATGAATGGGAAGAATGGATATCAATTAAGTAATTTTGGTACTTACGTATTAACGCAACCAGGCCAAAATTCGCATAAATCGCCAAATTTGGCGACCCTACTTATGGCAACCTTACATGTTATACGTGGTTTTTCGTAAAGAAATTATTTTGCTTACTGGTTAGATTGAATGCCCTGAAATACTTTAACTATGGGTGTTTGGGATCTGCCTCCGAGTGAAAAAGATGCTGTTGAATTGTTGCAGGGATATGGAATCATACCGAACGAACGTACTTGTAAAAATTCTCATCAAATGAAACTGTATTTTGAAAAGCAAATCTTCTGGAAATGTAACGTCAAAGAGTGCAATTAACACTTGGGTGTGAGAACCGGAAATTGGTTTCAAGGTAGCCGAATTTCATTTGTGACAGCAGTGCGCTTCATTTATTGTTGGTGTAAAGAGTTAACCTCAATTAAATTTTGTGCAGAAGAGATGGGAATTGCTGATAAAACTGTTATAGATTGGAATAATTACATGCGGGAGATATGTGCCCTTGAAATGGATGAAAAAGAAAGAAAGCAAATAGGCGGCGAAGGACTTATTGTGGAAATAGACGAAAGTTTATTTGTAAAAAGAAAAAATAACAATGGGCGTGTACTACCACAGCAATGGGTTTTCGGCGGAATTTGCCGAGAAACGAAAGAGACTTTTTTGGTTACTGTACCTAACAGAAGCGCCGTTACCCTCATGGAAAAAATTTGTGAAAATATCAAGGAAGGAAGCATCATTTATTCGGATTGCTGGAAAGGATACAAGACAAGTGAGTGAAATGCTGGATATCTGTATGGAAGTGTTAATCACAAATATAACTTTGTAAATCCCAACACGGGCATTCACACACAACATGTAGAGCGCATGTGGGACTCAGCCAAATGGCGCAACAAAAAACAGAGAGGAACAGCCCGTCATCATCTTGACTCATACCTTATTGAATTTATATGGCGCCAAGCTCAATCTGTTAATGGCGAAGACGGTTTTCAATCAGTGCTAAAAGCAATAGCCAAAAGATTTCCGCCGAAAAAATAATTCTGTAACTTATTCAAATTCGAAACCGGAAGGGTTTAATTGATATTTCATATTTTAAAACAAAATAATGTAAAAAACTGTATTAAAAATTATCTGTAATTAATAAATGTACATTTTTTTTCTATTCATACTTTTTTACTCAAACTTACAAATCGCACCAACCTGGTTGCGATAATACGTAAGTAACATAATTTTTCCTCTGAAATTTTTAGTCACCTTTTTGTTATAGAGCAGACTTTTTTTTTTTTTTTTAATATCAATATAGACTATGCAATTTGGCAACTGCCAAGCCCAATTAGATTTTTCTGAGATAAAGCTATCACTCATGCTATTGGCTTAACCAGAAATTCTTCATAAACTGAATACTAGGAGACTCATGCTTCATTATGATAATGCATCTTCTCATTCAACAAGATTGACAGTTGAAATTCTTGAATGAAAACACATGAATTTGACAAAACATCCATCCTGTTCTAATCTTGCTGTATGACTTTTAGCTACTTTTTAATGTACAACAAAATTTACATGGCTGTTATTTTCAATCCAAAGGCAAGGCTATATAAAAGCACATTTTTTACTGATTGAAAGAAACAGATGTTTTGATGATTTAATCTTTGGAATATTCATCTACAAAAAATCACTGATGATGGAGGGAACTACTTTGAACATTCCTAAGATTTCATTAGTTCAACATGCACCAATTAGCAGCCTCTCAAAAATTTCAGTATGACCCTCATATTACTTTATTAAGAAATGTTGAGCATTATGAATATTGTAGTCAGTAGGAACACATTATTTTTCCCCTAAAATTTAAATGATTTTCTACTCTAAAGACTTATCATGACTACAACAAAAATACATTTTCTTGTATTCAATAAAGGGCATGAAAAACACACAGTCACATTAAACAGAAATGAAAAAAGTATGTACCACCTTTGAATTCTAATGTACTGTATATGCCTAAAATATCTTGAAGAACTATCGCTAGATTAGTAATTATACTTCTAAAGAAAAATGCAAAATTCACAGGACAACTGCATATCAAGAAATTCTGCAGTCAATGACTTACATTAAAAATTTCACAGCCCTAACTTATACTATGCTTTTTATTTTATTATTATTATTATTATTATTTATCTTTCAAACACTTCAAAGAAGAATTTAATACAAAAAGTTAAAAATTTACAAATATCAAAGATACAAATATTTTAGTACTTTTCTTACATAAAAATATTCTTGAAACAAATACTTATTAGTAAATAAAATTACAACTCAAAAAAAATTTGTAAAGTTCTATTTGTTTTTGCATTTCTTCCTGAATGTCAAGTAGCATATGCATAAAAAATATAAAATCGAAAGAGTATCTTATTGTTTGAACAACTTAAAATCTGAAACACAGGGAGAAGTTTCAAATTTGTATGTTAAATAAAAGAAAAAAATAATAACAAATTTTATTAATTGATGCAGATGATAACATACCCAAGAAACAGAGTTAAATTTCTGATCAACTGAAGAATTCTTGATGCAGATAATAACATAGATAAAAAGTATATTCAAATTTCCAACCAGCTGAAGGATTCTTGACCCAGATAATTTAAAAAAAAAAAAAAAAAAAAAACATGATTCAAATTTCCAATCAACTGAACGACGTTAGAAATCTGACAACCTTTGTTACAAAACAGAATTAAGAAGTCCAGGTAAAATTATCAGGTATTCTGCTATTATTAGCACAAGATTCAGAAATGTATGTATATATGCATGTATGCATGTGCTCATGTATGAATATGTATATGTGTGTACATGTGTGAATGTGTACGCATGAACATACATACATATACACATATATGCATTCATAGATTTCTGAATCTGGTCATAACAACAGAAGGGTACTAATGATCTTTTAAATTATTAATGTTTTATAACGATTTAGGAAAAATGAAATAATTATGAATTGTCATTAGGCAAGAGCCTCATAGACATGATTTTAACACATATTATGTGCAAAGTCTAATACAGGCAGTATTAAAAATGTTTAAATTAGAAAAAAAAATTAACAATTATAATAGTTATCTAAAAAAAGCAAAATGTGAAATTCATAAAAAATTTTGATATTTGTAAAATCTTTGAAAATTTCTTAAGACACAGGAAAATAATCTTACAGAATCATGCCAAATCAAATCACTCTCCTAATCATCAATCAATATCTCAAAATGAACTGAGGCTGATATATCGAAATATCGACTAACAACATCAAATTCTTCATTACCTACATATCTATAAGCTACACCACAGCTATTATTTTACAAAAAACAAAACAAATTAATCAGAATTATTCAACAACATGTAAAATTACCAACAAACTGCTTTGCCATACGAAACAGCAGAGAATTTATCTCAAAATGCAAATATTGTGACTTGTAATATTTGCATTGATGATAGTTCACATTTCATATTTTTTTCATATAAATTACTTTTCAATCTAAAATATAAATTTACAGCTGACTTAACAACCAAATACAAAGAACTGATATTATACGTTAAGCAAACAAAATGAACCTTTGGCTCTCAAAATTTGGCTAAAATGGCTCTCTAAAGTAAAGATTTATGGAGCATAATTAACAGTCATTCTTATGAAGCCTCCCAATTTAATAACCTTTATTTCAATAATATAAAATAAAACTTTGTTAATAATTTACTAATTAATTACGAGTACCGAGCAAATGCGAGACCCTAACCAATTTCCTCGTTACGACTTTTCACGAAATTAACATTAATCCCCCAAAACAAAAAATTCTAAATTTAGAGAATTCTTTAAAAATATGAAGTTTTTATTCACGTAGATACTGTATTTAAAATTCTAAACAACACAAGATTGATTCCACCAGATTTGGTATTAAATTTGTATAACATTTCCGCACAGGATATAATTATTCCTTTTATTCGACATATAAAACAAATTAGATCTTGATTAAAATTAGGGGCAATATTTACAGTATTAAAGAACGTAAATGAGTGCACACTACCTGCTTAACGCCAGTATATTATTTACCCTAAACGGTAATATAATTCGTACACGATGGAGAAGACACACAAGGAATTACACGACCAAATATAGAGCAGTGAAAATAATAATTTGTTTATCGCTGTTTTATTGCGAAAAAATGCATGTGAAGTCAAATTTTATTGAAATTAAAGAAAAACTCTACTGCCATGTAAAATTGTACCTGATATGTTTTCTAGATGAGAGGTAAAAAAGTCAGTCAGACACGCATTAGCGTTATGCAAAAGATTATAATTTTCAATATTTCTAAATATAAATTAAATTCAAATAGCCGATTGGATTTATTTAACCATAGCTAAAATGCACTCCCGTTTCAATTCAGAGTAAACAACGTTTCGACAAATTTCTTGATTCTGTTGCCATTACTTATGTGAAAACTATCAAATGATTATCCATTGCGAATTATATTGCCAGATTCGAAAATTGATAGGAATTCTCATTTTAAATTCTAATTTTATGTTAATTTTACGAGTTGAATGAATGCTCCTTGAAGTTTAAAGTTCTGCTAAACTATCTACCTTGGATGAATAAAGGTTTTAATAAATAATTTCTTCGATAAACAAACATCATGCATCCAAGATGCTCAAATGTTTTATATGTACAGCTTATAATTCTACCAAGCAAGTGGAAAGAATCCCAAATTCTAATACATAAATTTTCAGAATAAAGTTTTTAGAACAACAATGAAATTAAATGAAATTTGCTGCCCTTTACAAATTGAAAGATAAAATTTTTACGAGTTCCATGAAATACAACGTCAATCTTGAACGAGAAGTAATTTTAGAGACTTTTAATGATTAGTTTTTTTTTTCTTGTGTGTGGCAATGTTATCTGTATTCCATGAATTTGTTTTTGAGTTGTAGCTTTCGTTTGGTTTCAGATGTAAATACTAATAAATTTGAATTTAAGTGAAAGATTTGGAATCTTCTTTTAGAGTTTGACACATTCCTCAGTTCGGGTAGGGAAATATTTACTATATTATTTCCTTCTTTTTTTTTTTCTTTTTTCCTCCGAACATCTGACGTCGTTCGAAAGGACTGGATAACTGTAACTAAATATTGTTCTGATTTGAACTGCATCTATTTTTACTATGTATACTTTAAAGGTCAAACGCTCTCAGTATAGAATACTGTTTAGCGGAGCTTTAAAGGATTTGGACAAAGGGGAGAGTAATTTAACTAAGAGTAAAAATATCACAAAGTTAATTGAAGAAAAAGCGAAACCAATGTTAGAAGTTGAACAAGTGATTAGAGAAGGGCTTTTTAAATTTGAGAAAAATAAGGATATAATTAAATAAAGAATCCGATGAATCAGAAGATTATATAGATTAATGGAGAATGATAGAAACTGAGTTAGCTAATCTTTTGAGTGAGAAGATCAGCAGTTTTAATGCTGCTGATATGTCTGTTCGCAGAATACAATTCTTCGTTATCCAAAACTTAAATTGCCGACTTTTAATGGTAATGTAAAGAATTGGTTAGGGTTTTAGGAGCAATTTAAAATTATAGACGGCGATTGTAATTTGGATAATGATGGCAAGGCGGCAGATTCATCACAATCTATGGAAAGAGGTTCACCTGCCGAAGATTTAATTAAAAGATTTCCCCCTGGGGTGATAGTTGCAACAAAACTGAAGTTTATGAGAATGATCTTCTTTCTTTAGTGCTGTAGAAGAATTTGAATCGCAAATTTTGTTTGAGGAAGTTGTATCATAATTTAGAATCGAAACTTCCTGCGTTACAGGTTCTTGGAGTAGCTAGAGATTTACATTAAATACAGCTATGTTATACCCACTTGTAGAATCATCATTACCTGACGATACTCTTCATGCGTGGCAGAGATTTAGATCAGTTACGTATCCATAGCTAGCAAATGTTTTGTCAAAGATCAATTTTCCAAACAGCGGAACACAAAATGTTCTTATTTTAAAAATCATGGCCAATCATTCCCAATACCATCAGCCTCCACCAAAAAGAAAATCAAAATTTGTTCATTATTTGTTCTGGAGTCCATGAATTTAATGATTTGTTACAAAGCCAGAAAGATGTCAATAGAAGAAATATTAGGCGTAGTACAAAACAGTCACAGCTGTTTATTGTGTTTGGGTAAGGAACATAGAATAGCTAAATGTTGGAAAAACGTTTCTTGTGTAGTTTATGGCAAAAGCCACCACTAACGTTTGCACAAGAACATCAACTCCGAGTCCAAACCTGAAAGAAGAGTCAACAGTAATATTAGAAAAGATAATAAACAGATACCAAAATATAACGAGACACTTGAAAATCTGTCAAAAACTCCGAACGTCTTATTACAAACTTTGACGGCTACTTTGAGAGGAAAAAACAAAAAACGCCAAGCAAGAGCTATTATTAACTCAGCGCCAGATATGCTCTACGTTTTGAAGAATACCGCTACTGGATTACAACTTCGAAGCACATACAAAGAAAAATTACAGTTTTTTCTTATTTGGAGAGAAAAACCACTGAAATTATAGATCACGGTGTTTTTATTCAAAACAGATGGAAATTATCTATGTAATTTTAAAGCTCTTGGGCAAGAGATAATTTGTGGTACTATACCACCAGTAGGACAAAGTAACTGGATAAATGAACTGAGGGAAAATAGTATTCATTTGAATGATCAAAGTGATGGACCGATAGAAATATTAATTGGAGTTGATATTTGAGGAAAATTGATGACTGGGGACTTTATACTACTTGCCTTAGATTTTGCTGCTATTAAAACCAAATTAGGATGGACAGTTATGCGAAAAACTTAATGCCTGTAATTTCAAATAATTCATCTTTTCATGTCACTTCAATGCTCAGTAAAGAGACACTGGTATCCGGTTTGTGGGCTCTTGACACGCTGAGAATTTCAGATCCTTTAGAAAATAAAATAAATAAAAGTTGAAGAAGATGCGAGGAATCATTTCTTATCTACAGTATGCTTGTATGCTTGCCGTGGCCTAGTGATCATCCACCCTTGCCAGAAAATTTTAATTTGGCTATTAAAAGATTAAATTCGATTGTTAACGATTGAAAGCCGAAAATCTTTATGAAGAATATGAAGAAGTTTTCTGTGAGTGTAAACGAGAAGGAATAACATAGACTGTACCAAAAAATTAGATTTACTTGAGAGATGATGAGATTCCTTGTCATTACTTACCTCATCGTTACATAGTCAAAGAAAACAGTACAACAAAGATTAATCAGTACTTGATGCTTCAGCAAAGCAAAAAGGAATAAATAGTCTAAATGACTGCCTTTAAAAGAAGTTTAATCTTATTGAACTCATTCTTCAGTTCTTCATCGATTCCGAATGAACAAAATAGGAGTTACATACGAAAAGCCTTCTTTTCAAGTCAGTTTTAATCATAAAGACAAGGATTTTTTTAGATTCTTATGGTAGCAAGCCGATGGCCATTTTAAATATTATAAGCACTGTAGAGTTGTGTTTGGCATTTTCAGCAGTCATTTTTTATTCAGTTCTGTTATTCAATATCATTTGGATTCCATTTTGAAAGATGCTGTCGAAGGGAAATTAAAATACTCAGCAAAAATGGTTGAAAAGTTGAAGAACAGTTTTTTTGTCGGTAACTGTATAAGCAGCCTCAAAAATGATCAGAAATTACATTACTTCATACAAACGGCTACGAGATTTTAGCTGAGAGGAAATTCTAATTACGTGGATGGGAATGCGTATTTCCGAACCCTACTCCACTTTTTGAATTTTTGACGTCACAGAAAAATCGACTAGTTTCGCCTGGGTGCATAAATCTTGCGCATGCGCGAAGTAGCTGAAGGACGAGAAGTAAAATAAACAGAATTCTGTTTGCGCACTTGTAAGCAGTATTAAGTATATAGTTTGGAAGTGTATTCTTTTATATAATTGCATAGTTTGACCTTAATCTTCAAATACCTTCCACATTGGATTTTTCCATATCACTGTAAAATATAATGTATTATAAAAATTAAATCAAAGCAAATTACTTCGTTAGAATCATTAGAGATGTGAATGTCCTAATTGAATTTCCTTTTTATAACTCATTATTTATTTCCGATTTGAAACATACTTGACAAAAATTTATTTATACTGAAAATTTTTTGGTTGTTTAGAAACTATTATTTATCAATAACGTAATAAAAACAGACTAATCTTGTGCTTCATAGATCAATATGACAATGAATTCAAAATGTTACAAAAACAGTTCGCTGATCTTTAGTTTGCAATAGATGCAACTACATGGCACAGAGAAAAATATTTCAATAAAAAAATTCTCCATGTTAATTCAATAGCTAAATTATGTCTATTTCAATGAGAAATCTAATTTCAGTTCTGATATAACAGACAAATGTAACATAAGCATTCTGGAAGCTTTCAAATATAAGCTAAATGTAAAATCCTTATATGGTACGGAGCAATTTTGAAAACTCGCCTACACCAAAAATGACTTGTTTACTGATTATCGTAATGTCGCCAAATCTCCTGTGTACCATATATTAAATCCTCAACGAGAAAAGGTGAATAACTTGTCGGTTTCCGGATATATTTCATATGTTTTTCCAAAGTTCCAAGAGGGTCGAAATATCACTGAAAGATTTCACAGATAGTCTGCTTTCAAATTACAATGTGGAATTTTTATTCATTTTATTTAGATGAATAGTAGCCGACTCATTATTATTTCTAGCTTTGCAATTAGAAAAATACGAGGTTTTTAATCCTAGTATACGATACACATGGGACTTGGAGACATTATGATGAGCAGTAAACGAGTCACTTTCGTGTAAAGCCAAGGCCGTAACGGTTTACTGGGATTTTACCAAGTTAAAGTTTACTATACTATTTAATATATGAGAAGAAATAATTTACTTTCATTCCCTTTAAACCGGCTTGTTCATTTCCTGTCAATAACCAAAATTTTTGTCTAGTCAAAGACTTAAATTGAGCACACAGAATTTCGTCGCTTGAAATACCAATTAATTGTTCTTTTTCATTTAAGGGCATACTGGAATTGAAAATATCAAAGGACAGTGAGTCACAGATCCAACATGATTCCTTATTTGGAAATCTTTTGAAACGTTTTCTGTTAGTTTTATCATATATCGAGCAATCATGTTTTTAAATAACAAGAAATCTATGTTATTTTTTTTAGTAAATTCTGAAAAACATGGAAATATGTCTGTGTTGTTTTTGTTCAATTCTCCCTGCCAAAGTATTAGCTTAGTTTTTAAAGGTGCTCAGTTTTAATGTTGGCACTCAGTATTAAAATGTTTTTAACTTTTCTCTGTAGGCATGAATTCAAATCGTTAAGTTTTTCGAAAATGTCTACCACGTAAATGAATTTTCCTAACCAATCATTATTAATGAATTTCCAATGTTATATTTCCTTTTATTCCAAAAGTATGTAAACTTTATTTCTCAAATCGAAAATATGTCACAGTATTTTTCTGCGCGAGAGTTAACTGACTTCGGTATGCAATAATATTTTCTCATGTCATTATTAACCCTCTTAGTCCTTTATTATTACCTATTAATGCTGCAGCAGCATCAGTACAAACTGCCACACAGTACATCTAGGTAAATTATTTGTTTCAAAATATCTGTTAATAATTTCAAATATTTTCCCTCCAGTTTTTTTAGCTTCCAAATTTTTACAACATAAAATATGATCTGTTGTGTTGTCTTTAAAAACATATATCAGATATACAATGAATTGAGACATTTTAGTAATGTTGGTAGTTTCATAAAGTTGTACAGCAAAGGCAAGATTTTGTATTCAGTTTGAAAAAAATTATTTCTATAGTACATGGGTGACAGCAATTCGGCGAGAAGTGTATCTTTCGATAACGCTTTTAATTGCCGAAGGAAGAATGAGCGATTCTCCAATTGTATGAGGTATTAAATTTTTTACAATTAAATATGAAACTTCTAAGGATACCCATAAAACCTTTTCAGAAACTGTTGTGTATTTTTTCAAAAGTGCATTTTGATTTTTCATACTCTCTGCTCATTTTATAAAAAATGCTTCAGATTTACATACTAAATCTTTATATTTAGTTTCTACATGTGTTTTGAATTTAGCAGGTTTCATGCTTTCGTGCACCAATTTTTCACTGCATTTAATGTACAATGGCTATTCATTTTCCATCGATAATGCAACATGGAAAACAGTGTATAATAAACCCGTCTTGATATTTACTTGATTTTTATTAGAAGTAGAAAGACTGCCAGTGGATACATTTATGTTTGCATTTTCATTAATAGTTTTTCTAAGTTTATTAGATGTTGGTCCATCATTCCCATTTCTCTTGTGAATATTTGGTACTTATTTTTGGCCATTTATCCATCATGAAGAAAATTGCAACTAAAGTAAAATTGTTTTTATTATCCTTTGAGCGCGCTATTGAATTTTCCAATACTTAGGAAATGTTATGTGCTTACTTGACAACAAATTTGGTTAGAGATAAGAAACATAGTTTATAAACGATGCGTACTACTAGTACAAATTGCACGCAAGACACTGCTGAGATAGACGAAAAACACTACACTGTCTTACATATGCAGCACATATGCAGTTACTTTGAAATTTGATTCGAGCTGTTTGGAAAACATCAAATATGACGTACGAATCAAGTGGAAAAAATCAAAATCTGGAAATGGTTTAATTTCAAATTCCTGGCAAATGTTAAAAAACATTCAAAATTCTTTTTAAATGCTATACATTTTTTATTGTCAAATAAATTTTTTTTGAATTTGGCAACCTCCAAAAATTTGTTCGCAACTCCCTGTTTGCACACCAATCCCACATGTAACAAGTAAACTGTCATATTCTTTTTGTTTGGTTCTTTACCTTTTTGTCGTCCGTGGTCGTAATCCAATAACGGAACTTCTTTGCCCCAAATATATATATATGTAATTAATTATGTTACAAGATATTTACATATGATTAACATTATTTAATTTCAAATGAAGAAGTGCACGCCTGCGCTTATCGTGCAATCACCCCCGACATTCAAACCCTAACTGATTCCTCTTCTGCAGCAATCAATCGCCAGAGGGAGTTGTGCAAGCCTTTTTCCCTCGAATACAAGAGGAAGGGAGGTGTCAGACATAACATGGACATAGCGCTTTATATAGATTTGTAAACAGGATTAATTCTCAACAAGTGGTTTAAAGTTTTCAGAAAACAATATAAGTTATCCATTTTTCAATTCCATTTTGAAAAAATGATTTTAGACTTGTCTGCAGCAGAAAAGCATGCAACAGAGTCTTATAAGAATATAATCACGCACTGGAGTCCTAGCTTCAGCAGGGACATTTTGCTGTGCCATGCAATCTCTGTTGGCCCTAAATTCTAAACATTTTCCATCCCTAAATTAAAAAAATTTACTGCTTAATGTTTCCCTAAATTACAAAATTTGCACACCTGGTGTAAATGCACTGGCTCTAGGCTCAGTTACCCAATGTATAAAGTCAAATATTTTAATGCTATTTTAGACCATCAATTCCCTGATGCCAACCCATTTCTTTCCTGTTTTGTTTCACAATAATAATCTTTATGTGGGAATTTTTCAATATTTTTACTGTTTCAACTGAAAGGAAATACAAGCTAAAATGTTTCAAATGATTGTTAGTTGAAAAGCGGAACAAATACCCCACATTATTATTATCCCCATTTATCTACTGTTTCAATTCGAGTTGAATTATGTTTTCTGATAGAATTTTTACATATTAAGTGTTTCAGCTCGACAAAAAATCAAAATCAACTTTCAAAATATTGGGGAAAAACATGTACTAAAATGTTTCAAAATGAAATTGTAGGATAAATAAATACAGTAATTAGTTTTTTCTGGAAGTGTAGGAGTTCTAATAGCTTATATATATATATAGTCCAAACGCTTTTGTAAATACATACTAAAAAGCCATCATATTCTGACCATCTTATTAATACATATAGGACAACATTTAGGCCTCAATACTGCTAGCACCTGCCATGGCATTGACTCCACAAGGTGCTGATATGTAGTCTGAAGTACTTGGTACCAAGCACTCATCAAATGATCTTGCGATTCAGGCACAATGTGAAGGGGTAGCATGGCAGCGTGAGTTTGGTTTTCTAGGTGGGATCACAGATGCTCTGTTGGATTAATGTCAGGTGAATTTGGAGGCCAAGACATAACTTGGAAGTCACTGGAATGTTCCTCGAACCACTCTCCGACGATTCGACCCTTATGACATGGTACATTATCCTGTTGGTAAACAACTGTTGGTAAACAACATCCTCCGCCGGAAATACTGCTGTCATGAGTGGGTGAACCAATGATGTTCACGTAGTGCACAGATGTCAGAGATTGTTCTATGGGGAATTATGGGCCGTAATGTGCTCCATGAAACCATTGCGCACACCATAAAACCTCCACCAGCAACTCACTCAACTGTGCATCCGGGAGACAGGTTTTCGTTTGAAAATTGGCGTATTAGCACATGCCCGTCGATGTGACGGACCAGAAAACGTGATTTATCGGACCAAGCAACTTTCTTCCATTATTATCCTAATGTCCAATTCCTATGATTCTTGGGCCAATGCAGATGCAACTGGCAATGACATGCAGTCACAGCAGGGACATCCTTCGGCCCCCAGCTGCGTAGGCCCATGCGCAGCAATAGTCACAGTATGTTGAGAAACACTGACAGGATCGCCACTGTTGTAGCTCTTCGGTCACGGCGAACAATGCGTAGCAATCTCTGCTCTCCTCTGTAATCAATGTGCCGTCCACGTCACGCTGCTGGCTATTTTACGATCCATACACCACTTTTGATATGCGCTCACAACAAGTGCATATTAACAGCGCACTAACCACGCCATTTCTGATATTCATGTTCCCAGTCGCCAAGCCATAATGATTTGAAGTTATCATAATGATTAGACTTTATCGAAGTCTGATAAATCAGCTGCTTTTCCCATTACGTCGCTAATCACGCTATGTTGGGAAAGACAATGCATAGCAGCTTTATATACTCCAACACCAGCCGTGCACGTGCAGTGGTTTGTTCCAAAGCGAGCCCATTGTTATAGATAGAGGGTGGTCATAATGTAATGGCTTTTCGGTGTGTTTATTGTACATAAATCCCTTTCTTGCATAAAATATATATGTATGTTTAAAATAAATAAATAAATTATAAAAGAAGTCAGAGTAAAAAATATCCTGTTCTGTTCTCTTAATTAGCAACTATGAAATCATAAAAAAGTAGTATGAAATTCATAATGGGAAACATTAAAATACATGAAAGTAAGCAAAATTTAAATTATGTAACGTACTTTATTAAATCAATAACAACTGGTTTAAAATATATATTTTAACTACTTAAAACATGGAAACTTATTTGGCAGAGATTGTTGAATATAAAATTACTACTTCAAATTTTTAGATTACTACTGTTCATACACAGTCCAGTCACATTAATGTGACCACCACGTACTTTCCATGTCAGAGTTAAATAACCAATCACAGAAGGCAGGTGGCAGCACAGTGCAGTTGAGCGTATATAAAGGGTGTGTGAGGGCTTCGGAAAACATTTCAATCGTTGGCGTAATGCAGAAACGAAGCGATTTATCCGACTTCCAAAAGGGCATGATCATTGGCTTTCGGGCCAAGGGTGGAAGCATTTCCGAAACGGCTGAGTTTGTGAACTGTTCGCGTGCCGCCGTGGTAAAAGTGTACCGTGCATGGCAAAATGGGACTGTCCAAAATCAGCGACGTGGCAAATGTGGTGCACCACGGGCCATAGATGACAGAGGCGAACGACGGTTGCGGAGATGCGTTCGGGCAGATAGACGGGCTACCGTTGAGCAACTGACCACCAAAATGAACCAAGGGGCTACCAAAAGTGTCTCCCAAAGTACTATTCAGCGAACATTGCTGCGTCTGGGCCTCCGAAGCAGACGCCTGGTTCGTGCACCTATGCTGACTGCTGTTCATCGACGGCGAAGGCTAGAATTTGCACGCCAGTACAGCAGCTGGACGTCCACTGAGTGGCGACAGGTTGCGTTTTCGGATGAATCGCGTTTTATGCTCCATCGGACAGATGGACGTTGGCGTATAAGGCGTGAAACCTCTGAAAGGAACCACCCTGCAACCATTGCCGGAACGGTCCAAGCTGGAGGCGGGAGCATTATGGTCTGGGGAATGTTTTCCTGGCATTCTCTAGGTTCACTGATCATTGTGGAAGGCACAATGGATCAATACAAGTACGCATCTGTCCTTGACCATGTTCACCCCTACATGCGCATTGTTTTTCCTCAGGATGATGGCATCTTCCAGCAGGACAATGCGAGGTGCCATACAGCTGCCAGTGTACGTGCGTGGTTCGAAGAGCACCAGGATGAGTTTACCGTCCTCCCCTGGCCAGCAAACTCACCTGACTTAAACCCAATCGAGCATCTGTGGGACCATCTCGATCGAGTTGTTCGCGCCATGGATCCTCAACCGCGTAATCTAGCGCAGCTGGCCACGGCATTAGAGTCGGCATGGCTCAACATCCCAGAGAACACCTTCAGGGACCTATGTGACTCTCTTCCTGCACGTCTCGCAGCAGTCCGCTCTGCGAAAGGTGGTTATTCTGGCTTTTGACAGATGGTCACATTAATGTGACTGGACTGTGTATTTGAACTCCCAACTTGCAATCGTAATCCCAGTAACAATCATTGTAAAAATAATCCATTACCATATGCCAAAGATCAGCAGCAAACGTTTTTTCAAAATCTTCCATAATACAATAGAAGAGAAACACGCCAATGTGACAATCAAATTCTCTGAAACAACCTTGTATTTGGCGTACATTTACTAAAAACGCTCAATCGATTTCGAAGGCAGCTACAGGTCCCTCCTCATAAGGAGAACAAAATATCTAGATATTTTGTTTGTTTCAGCGAAATTGATCTTCCATAATATTAAATACTGACTTTTGATAGTCAAACTGATAGAAATAAGATGAAATGTTTTTATGATTTTAGACTAGTAGTTCCTTCTTCCATTCACTTACTTTTCTATAGCATTTCATTTTTATATGCTCGACTATCCAAAATTTCAAGAGCTTTCTGGGTATTTTTTGTTGAGTTTTTACTGTATACACATTTCAGTATTTACATCAAAAATGCACAGACACATACTTGAAATGAATACAATTTTACAGCTAAACACAGGATTTTTAAAACAAAAAAATTATTTATTCCGAGATTGTATTTCTTTTTCCTTCATGAAAAATCAAACTGCACTTACACAGGCATGCAATCACACTGCACAAGCATGTATGGAAATTCTTAACACATTTAGTAATCGCGATAGTTATGTTAAATAAATCAGAAAATATTTTCATATATAACAAATGAATAAAAGTAGTTAAGCTCTTATCAAGCAGAACATAATAATGAAGTTGCGAAGATAATTTAATGTTATAAAGTTAAGCAATTTAGTAAATTTAAATTTTTAATCAAAGCAGGGAGGTATTTTGATAAGTATGAAGTTCTTTGCATATCTTTATAGATGAACTTTATTATTTTTTTAAGCAATCAAACAACTGCTCAAGTTATTTTAACAATTTTGAAATATATACACTAAAAGAAGCATTAAAATGTATTAATATATTTGTTAAGCTTGATTTTTGCACAGAAATCTGCAGAATGCTTCGTAATTAAGATGTACAGCAATTCTTATTCCTTGATCTGAAGTTTTCTTTTTAAATTAAAATTACTATGTTTTACATACTATGTTAAACAGTTTTTTCTATAGTGACTTCCGATCTGAATAAATCTTTCGAACACTCCAATTTGTTTCACGGGTGTCGCTGAATTTTGTGATGAATGCATCGCATTGACTACTTCATATCACATTTATTTTGCATACTGTTTATGTACACTTCAGCAGTGAATTGTTCTTCTCTTTCTTCAAATGCAGTAATTCAATAAGGTACATCATCAGTTACGCCGATAAACAATAACTATTTACTAAAGAGTTTGCTAAATTTCCACCTATAATAATTTAAATTTGGAAAAATCTCTCAGTTACCTGCTAAAACACACAATCATCTCCGTAATTCTTTCGAAAGCACGTCATAATGGTCGCCAAAAGTGGAGTATGCCGACTTCTATTTGCGAGATGAAAATAGTCGATATTTCCGTGACGTCAAAAATTCGTAAAAAGGGGGGAAGGGTTCAGAAATACGTAAATTGGCATATTCAACTGCAGCTTTTATTACTGCTGAAAACAAAGATTCTGTACAAGTTAATTTGCTGCATGCTAAAGCAGAAGTTACACCCACTGGGAAGAAAGAGAATTCTATTTCCCTATTAGAACTCCTGGATTTTGCTATTCGTGCTCGTCTAATTTTAAAAGAATTTAGAGTACAAAACGTTTGTTTTTGGACTGATTCTTCAACTGTACCAGTCTGGATACAAAGAGACGTAGCATGGAATGTGTTTGTTCACAACAGAGTTATGGAAATAAGAAAACTTACTCCAAGGGATACATGGAGTCGCATCCCAGGAATAGTGAACCGTACCGATTTGCCCAGTAGAGGATGTTCTGTCTGCTATTTAGTCGCGTCATTGGACTGGAATAGTTATATTCACCGCGAGAAAAACTGGCCAAGCTACGCCTTCATTGTAAAGGAAGAATAAGCAGCCAAGAAGAAAAAAAAGAAAATTGTACTACTATTGATTAACATAAATTCCGTTGGTTTAATAAATACGCTTCGGTTCTCAGCTTACCACCAGACTATTAGAATGATGGCCTGGATTTTTCGATTCATTCACAACTATAAGTATGAGAAGAAAAGGAAAGGTGAATTTACCGTTCCTGAAATTAATGAAGTTCAGAAAGTGCTTATTCGTTTGATACATACTAAATCTTTTGCTAGGGTTGAAGACAAGCGTTTAGTATCACTAACGTCATTTATAGATCAAGGAATGATTAGAAGGAAAACAACAGTATATCTAGGAGATGATAAATCAGGGTTTAAAGCTCCAGCCATTCTACACAGTGACCACCTCCTTATCAAAGGCTTAGTATAGGAAGAACATCAAATTAAAGAAGACGTCGGAGTTTTTCAAGTTCTCTACGATAAAGATTCTGGTTACTGTCTGGTAGAAGATCTGTTTCATCCATCTTGAAATCTTGTATTATTTGTAAAAGGTATTTCAGGGAAGGGTCAATCCTCCAGCCCCACCTTTGCCCAGTGATCGAGTTTAAGATGTCTTTGTGTTCCAGATCACCGGTATTGGTTTTGCAGAAACAGGGATAAAAGAAAGGCACGGATTTGCTTGTTTACCAGCTCAGTGTATCGTTGTATTTACTTAACTCGAGATGTCTCTGTCTATAGAAACTTTTCTTCAAACCCTTCATCGCTTTGTTTCTTAGCGAGGTAGACCCACTATAATTTATTCGGATAACCGTACCAATTTTGTAGGTGCATCTAATGCTTTTGCCTCAGTAGATTTCAAAGAAGTCTCTAGAAGAGGAGCTAAAGGCCACATTGCTTGGAAGTTTATACCTTCCCGTGCTCCCTAATGGGGAGGTTGGTGGGAACGTCTAATTGGATTAATGAAGAAAATTTTAAGAAAATCCCTCGGAAAAGTTTGTTTATGTTACGGAAGAAATGTGCACTGTTTTGTGTTACTGTGAAGCCAGTGACAGACCGTTAACAGTTGTATTGGCTGATTCAGATCTCACTGCTATAAAACCAGCCATATTCTTAAGACAATTACAGAAGGATTTAGTGCCTTTTATGAAGTAAGAAATCATTTTAAACTTCTGTAGACGTAGACTGCGGCATATTCAAAATGTCTGGGAAACTTTTAGGAAGAGATTCAGCCAAGAGTGCTTAGAGACTCTGAAAATTTCATGAGGAAAATCGGTCAAACGTTGTGATCTTAAAGTAGGTGGTATTCTACTAGTTGGAAATGATGATAAGAAGAGAATGATTTGCATTTAGGAAAAATCCTTGAATTATATCTAGGAGTCGATGGCATAAGTCGACATGCAAAAATTAAAACTCAGAGTGATGAGTTAATTAGAGCAGTAGATGGTGTCTACCCATTAGAACCATCATCTTCAGAGAGACTTAATCTAGATTGTAATTCAAGACGCCAATTCGAAACACCTGCTAAAAGGCAATCTGCAGTGAAAGCACCTCAGCACAGAAACATACTCGTTTCAAATGATGGAATCTTTCGTATTATGAGACATGGAAGTACTTTCAAGAAAACTCAAAGATTAGACTTATGATTACTAATGTTGCAATGTTCAATTCCTTATTTCTCATTGCAAGTCGGGAGGATGAAAAAAAACTTTTTCACGAGTTCAATGAAATATTGCGTCATTATTGAACGAGGAGTAATTTTAGAGACTTTTAATGATTAGTTTTTTTTTGTGGCAATGCTATCTGTATTCCATGAAGTCGTTCTTGAGTAGTAGCTTTCATTTGGTTTCAGATGTAAATATTAATGAATTTAAATTTAAGTGAAAGATTTGGAATCTCTTAGAGTTTGAAACATGCCTCTGTTCTGGACAGGGAAGTATTTGTGATTAGGGTCTACTATATTCTTTCTTTCTTTTTTTGGAACACAGATTGTATTAATAAATGTCGTTTGTATTTATGTAAAACTGACACCCGTATACAGGATGTTTACAAGTCTCTATGCATTTTTGCTTAAACAGGCTTTATTCCGAAATATAAGTTATTTACATGAAAACGCAACGTAAGAGAATACTAAATTAATACAATTTAGGGTGGCCTTCCTGAGTTTCTAGGCACAACTGACACCGTTCCACTTATGTAAAGCTGTTGATAGAATGTTAGCTGCTGCAGCCATAATTGGTGTTTTAATTGTTCAATGCTGCCTCACTCGAAACACTTTACGAACCCGTACGAAAACGTGTAGGGGAGTTATGTCTGGTGATGGTGGAGTCCAAAGCCGTTGAGAGCCACGACCAATCCACCTCTCAGGAAAAGTTTCATTAAGATAATTACGCACAATAATAGCGAAATGGGGAGGTGCCCCATCCTGTTGGTTACGCAACCGTGCCAATAATGCCATATGATGCCAGCTATGGCTCAAGATATTGCTGCAACATATCGACATAAATTTTTTCAGTGATGGTCCTTTCTGCAAAACTAAAAGCTCCATAGAACTTGCAATCCACACGTTAACTTTGGGTCTGTCTTAGTCTGTCTAACTTTGGTCTGAGATTCCTGCAACACGCTTGGTTGTTCAATATCCGAGAATCGCCAATCATGCCTGAGATGGAATGTGGATGAGATGAAAACATTCTCCGTTACGTTCTCATGCTCCACAGGTTCCAACAAATGATAACATATGGCTTGCTGAGCTGCATAGTCCTCAGCTTCATTTTCGGCTGAGTCTTCGTGTACATGCCTTGGGGCTACGCATAATTGCTTCTTGTATGCTTTGCTCAACTTGTGGCGTTATCGAAGGTCTCCCAGAACGGTTTCCATCTTTAACACTACCAGTTCGTTTGAATTTGTTTACTAAGGTTTTAATAGCTGCTCTAGGAGGGGTTTGTTTTCTGAATTTGCGGCGAAGTTTTCCGCAGCTGTTGATATGTTAATTCATGTGCACGGGCAAAAACAATGGCTATTCTTTCCTCTGTCGACATCATTCTTTCAGATCGCCTTCAAAGAAATTGGAATTGGAACATATTTCTCAAAAATATATACAGATTTTATAAACTCGCTATTAAAATGAATAAATTCTTAACAGAAGATGACAACGCAGACTATAAAATGCTTGTATTTATATGGATGAAAAGTGGATAACATAAAATTAGTTTAATATTTGGAGAAAGGAAAGTATTTTCAGAAATAAAACATTGTTAGGTTTTTCCTGAAGATGGTTAGAGACTTCATTGCATTCAGAATTACTGTACTTTTGAAAGGCAGGGAAGAAACGATTTTTATTCTGGTTAAGATTTCAGTAATCATCGGGATTATTGTTATAGAAGAAGAGAGAAGTAATAAAGTTCAAACGCAATTTAGAACCCCTGTTTTTCCTTTTGTAGGAATGAAGAAAGTAATTTCATTCAGACCCCGACCCTAGTCTGCATCATGCCTTGAACGAAGTAGAAAAATAATTAATAATCCAAATTCGAGTCTCCAAATCCTCAAGCCATTAGCATAGGTCATAAGCAAATAACCCTTGATGCTATCATTGGTAGCTCTTTAATTAGTTGAATTGTTAATGATTAATATTTTGACTGAAAATTAATTTACTATCAAGCTAGTTTAATTTCATAGGGGTTAGTTAATGTACTGATATAAAAATATTTTATGATTTTGCATAGTAAACCAAAAGTATACCTTTCTTATAATCACTCATAATGCTTCTCTATGGTCAGGAATTCTTTCTCTAGTTCCTGAAAAGCTATAGAGTTCTTTTTTTGCACACACGTACTGTTTTTTTTTCGATCACAATACAATGCGGCGAAGCGATATTTTTGAAATTCGATTTAGGTTTTAATATTCAAACGATTTTTCGTAAATATCTCCATTTTACTACGTAGGGTTGAACGGTGCAGTCAACAAAATCTTGGGTACAGGCGATTGTAAAACTTCTAATTATTCACAATGATTTAAGCATAAATTATTAAATTTTAAAATGAGTTCACTATTATGAAAAGTTCACTAGCACGATAACATTTGACAGGATACGAAGAAATGAAAAACTGAATGAATTCGTAAGTTTTAGGTTTAGTTTATTACAACAAAGCATACTTAGAGCTACCTGCCTAAGGGAAGAGATGCCTTCGTAGAGGGCTTCTAAAGGAAACTGGGTCGCATACACGTTACACATGGAGAAAACAAAAATGCCCATGCAGCCAACCCGTTAGCCTAGATTCGAACTCAGGACGGAACTATCAGTGTTTAGCAGCTTCACCATCGGCCTTTGTTGGGCTCTAATGAGTTGGTGAGAAAACAGACGTAAAGTTCAATAGTACAACGATACAGAAATAGGGAACACATAAGGTAAATGGGATCAGAATAGGTAACTGAAAAATACCTGGTTTTAAAGAAAGTTTTTCGCTTCCGCAAATATCGACAGCGCAAACAGTTCATGTTGGCGTGCTTAATTATATTTTGTCAAACGATTTTTCGCATCTGAAAGAAAGAGACTTGCTTTAGAACTATATTGTGATATTTGTAAAAAAATATCGTTATCATTAAGTACAAGGTGTCTGAAATAGAACTATCTCGCAACTACACTCATGTCCATAAATTAAGGATAATTCGGAGTCACGCGGAAATCGAACTCTAAAATAAGTATATCACCCGTAAAATCCCTACACACATCTTCAAGAATCATATGCAAATTTCAGGAAGTAACCAGATGACATAGATGGTACGTCACAATGACGAGAGTGTAAGAGAGCGATATATGAGGAATACAGGCAAAGAAGTAAAATTGTTCGCAGGCGCTTTATAAGCATTTCAGTGCAATAAACGAATAGTTATGACACAAAGGACGCATTTAGATGATTTTTTACGTGGTAGAATTATCGGCCGTCTGGAATATAGGCGTACCCAACTGGAAGTATCAGAAGAACTTGGAATTGCCCAGAGTGTCATCTCCAGGTTTTGGCAATGATTCCAAGATGATGGTAATGTGAGT
This sequence comes from Stegodyphus mimosarum, assembly GCA_000611955.2. Lineage (NCBI taxonomy): Eukaryota > Metazoa > Arthropoda > Arachnida > Araneae > Eresidae > Stegodyphus > Stegodyphus mimosarum. The sequence continues at coordinate 1,480,564 of KK120847.1, forward strand.
AGACGTTACAGCACAGGTCGCCCCAGGGTTACAACGCCGAATGAGGACCGGCATTTGGCAGTTACTGCCAAAAGAAACAGGCGGAGCACAGCCTCAGACCTGTCTCGGCAGCTCTCTTCAGCCACTGGTACGACAATTTCAAGGCAGACTGTGTACAGACGCTTAGAGCAGATTGGTCTATATGCTCGTAGACCTGTCAGATGCGTTCCACTTACTGCAACTCACTGTCGCTTGCGGTTAGCCTGGAGTAGAGAGCATGTATTGTAGACACCGCAACAGTGGGCTTGTCTAATGTTTTCCGACGAGTCCAGGTTTAGCTTACAGTCTGATTCTCGCCGGACTTTCATATGGAGAGCTCCAGGTACCGATTACCACCAAGAAAACATCATTGAACGACACCATAACGGTGGTGCAGGAGTGCTCGTTTGAGGTGGAATTATTCTCGGTTCCAGAACTGACGTGCATGTTCAAATTGGAACCATGACAAGCCAAATCTATCAAGACGTCATTCTGGAACAACACGTACGCTTGATTCGGGGCGCCATGGGCACACAATTTGTGTTTATGGATGACAACGTCCGTCCTCACCGTGCAAACATCGTAAGCGAATGCCTTCAATCGGAAGATATCACCCGTATGGACTGGCCAGTATTCTCACCGGACTTGAATCCAGTAGAGCACGTGTGGGACATGCTTGACCGACGAGTTGCATCCCATCAGCCTTCTCCTACATGTCTGTCGGAGCTTCGGAGAGCATTGCTTTTTGAGTGGTGTAATATCCCTCAAGATCAGAGCGATAGTTTGATACTCAGCATGCCGAGGCATTGTACGGACTGTATTGCATCGTCTGGGAGACATACAATGCATTGACAATCATACCAACCATGTAATATTGGTTTTTTGTAAATAGGTTTTTTTTGTAATTTGCTCCAGGGACAAAAAATCGCTAATTTTTTTAATAATATCAAGCTATAGCATCTTTTTTTTACCTTTTGTTTAATAAATAAGCTTTACAAATAAGTCAAATTTGTTTTGCTTCTAACTCTTCCTTTGCCTGATTTTGCATTATCCTTAATTTATGGACATGAGTGTAGATTCGAACCATCATTTACTTTCAGTTCTATTGAAAAACGTCAGCTACAATGCCACCAAATCATGTGTACAGTTTTAGGTGCTGATATTGTGTTGTATGACACTGTGAAGGTTTGGTACCGAGAGTTCACGAACAAGGACTATGACATTCAAGAAGGAGAGCGCTCTGCCGGCATACTGATGTCGATGAGGGTCGCCTGCGAGAACTTGTGGAAGAAGATCAGTACGCAAACACTCGAGAGCTTGCTAAGGAGTTAGACGTTAGTACCCTGTCCATTAGTCGAACTACCCATCGTATAAACTTGACTTACAAATTCAATCGCTAGGTGCAGCAAAGAGCTGACTCAAGCAGATAAGGACAGACGTATTTGGGAATGCACTAATCTGTTCGAATGTCAACACAAGGACAAAATTCTGGACCAGATCGTCACTTGTGATGAAAAGCGGATTGACTTGAACAAACAGGCCGAAAGGAGGGTTGGTCTGCGCACAGTGAGCCCATCGGAAGCGTCACAAAGCACAATTTGACTAATAAAAATATCATGCTTTATATCTGGTGGAATTGCCATTCTATTATCCACAACGAGTACCTGGAAAAGGGTAAAACCTTCGAAAGTAAGATGTACAGCGAGATGCTAGTCCGTGTTGGCACTGCTGTCAAGGTAAGATATCGAACGTAGTCCGGTGAAAACTGTCGAACCAAGTTCCGGAGCAAAAGGTAATGTTCCATCAAGATAATACAAGGCCACATGTGTTTGCATTCACCGGCTGGACTCAGTACGGACTCGAACAGTATCTTTTGCCACACCCACCATATAGCCCCGACATCGCTCCTTCGGACTTCTACGCTTTTTCACACCTGCTGCTACATCTTGCTTGTCATGTCTTCGATTCTACAGTGGACATCTGAAATGAGGTTGATCTGTTTTTGGACTCGCGGCCACCACGTTTCTGGACTGAAGGCTTTGAAAAATTACCAAAACATTGACAGAAAATCAAAGATTTAGGTGGTGATTACTACCTGCACTAACGTTAATGCTTTCATGCTTGTTTCTTTTCCTTTCGAAGTTTATTAAGCATTTTTTGGGGGAAAATTTTCATTACAACCAGATATAAAATCCAGGTCCAAAAAAAACCAGGTTCGAAAAAATACCAGGCTCGAAATATACCAGGCTCTAAATATACCAGGTCCGTAATGAGGTTGATCTGTTTTTTGCTTTTGGACTAGAGGCCACCAAGTTTCTGGACTGAAGGCTTTGAAAGACTGCCAAAACTTTGGCAGAAAATCATAGATTTGGTTGGTGACTACTACACGCACTAAAGATACAGCTTTCTTATTTTTTTCTTCTAACTTTACTAAAAACCATTTCTTGGCCGAAAACTTTCGTTACAATCATATGCATTGATATTGAAAGATAAACCTTGTAGATTCAGTAGGTTATATCGATGTAGAAACGGGAAAAATGGGCAATTCCGTCTCCAGTATTCAAACTCCAGACCTCCCGAATACTCTTCGACGGTGCTTCCAGTTACATCCTGAAGGCATGTGGAAAGGAGAAAAAGATACCTTACCTACTTCCCCTTTTTGGGCGGGATTAGGGTACCCATTCGCTAAATCCTACTGGTGACGAACCACTTTTAGTTCGGGCGCCACTTGTAGAGTGGTTAGCTTATATGATGCAGGAATGTGAAAATGTGACGTGCCCTCGCCAGCATTCGAACTCCGGACCTCTCGAATATACGTCGAGCGTACTTAAAGTTACATCACGAAGGTATGCGGAAAGGACAAAGAAACTACCTCTTAAACTAAAACTTCTACAATAGTGACATGGTATTTTCATTAGCTTGCTAAGAATGACCACACGTCTCTTGATATTTTCTGGGAAGCAGTAGTTGTAGCTACATATTGGGATAATGCTATTGTTACTTTTTCCTGGGGCTTAAATGAAAGTTGTGTGCCATAAAATGCTAGTAATCACATAGTTGGGTAATATCCAGTTCCCCATTAATTTTAATATTTCTAACATATCATGACAGCGAGATATTCGTCCTTGGATGCAATTTTGAGCCTTTGTAACCTTTTGCGATTGATGTAAGAGGAATATGTTGAGACTAGGTATAGGAAATTCTAAAGATATGCTCATTTAAAAATTATTTAACAATATTGCTCTTGAACTGAATTTTATGGTTTAAGTGCGAAGAACATGATATTTGATAAATAAAGGTAACGCCCAAAATGTTAAAAAAACGCCCCTTTGGACGTAATTTAAAATCTGGAACCTTTCAGACTTTTCTTTTTTATGATTTATTTTTTTAGTCCAAAGCGGCTTTGCCCCCGAAGGACCATTGTTTTCGTTCTGGCATTTTGCATCGGAAACATTAAATGTCAGTTCACTTTTCAAACTGTTGCCCCAAAATATTGCAGCCCTGTATTATATTTAAAGAAATTAAATAATGAAGAATGTGCATAAATGAACGCATGTTTCTAGCATTGTGATAAAACGACGGTACCTAGAGCCATCGAATTTTAAATGATATAATGCTACTGCGAATATGGGCACCCAAATTTGAAATTTGGAATTTGTTTTATTATCGATTTCACATTTTGTTAAACTTTAACGAACTTTTGACTCACAAACTCAAGGATTTGAAAGCGAGCAATGGCAAGGTTGTACAGAAGAAAACATTTTAATCTCCAGCGCGTGAGACTGTGTATCAGGAATTCTAAAGGATATGCTCAATTTAAAAGTATTTTGAGATATTGCTTTTGAACTGAATTTTATGATTTAGGGGGGAAGAACGTGATATTTAATAAATACACAAAACGTTAAAAAAACTCCCCTTTGGTAACACACAAACTAGGTAACACACAAAACGTTAAAAAACTGCCCTTTGGACGTAATGTAAAATCTAAAAACATTCAGATTTTTATTTTTTTAAAATTTGTATTTTTAAATAATTTTTATACTTTTATTAATATTTTATTCATTTAAAATCCTGCATTAATAATTCTTCATTCACGTGCCACTACAAGAGATCAAGACCCTGATTTAAGCTGATAGAATTTTGATTTGCTATACGCTATACACGGATAGATTTTTCTTTTTTTTATTTGGTGTTTGTTCTCATGTAAAGTGACTTAAACTCAGAAATAAATTGTTCGTGATTTTGGCAAACATTAAAAATTATTTAAACACGGGAAACTATCTAAAAATTTCAATAGAAATCTCCAAATATTGAGGATGTATTAATTTCGTGAATTTATGTGAATGTCAGTGAAATCTCCAAAAAACACTTAAAATTTGAAAAATTGGAGCCACGATCGTGTTTGTTTTGCGAAAGAATTTTAACTAACGGTAATAAATTTGTAATTATATTTTGTCTGCTTTGTGCTTTTATTTCTTTGATCAATTATTTTATTGTTTACTGACAACATAATTCAAACTTTGAGCAACTATGTGCGGTAAAATTGAAGTAAATCAATTGATGAAAGTAATCAAATATTTCACTTTACACAATATTTTGGGTAAAAATATTGTTAAACATTGTTAAATATTCAAAAAATATCGATCAGCTGAGTACTTTCACACAATTTTTTTCTGTTAGACTTTTTCACTATAAAATACTTGTTGAGGATATTTCATTTCATTTTCAATTTCGTTAACTTTACTACGATATAGTAAAATTTTAAAAGTAATATTTAAAAAGTAAATTAATTTCTATTTCTGTTTCCTGAAGAATTTTCTTCGTTAAAAGAGCAGAAGAGATATTTTCCTTTCCTGACTACGTACCACATATTGATACCCAAAATCTAAATTATTTCAATGACTTTTTGTTTCATAAATTCTTTGTGTGTATCAAACTTTTGCTACAAATATGTAAGATCCTTGATAGATCTTGATAATTTACTTTTTGTGAAAATATTATTTTGAGTAATTTGAACTCATAGAAAATACTTTTATTTTACTCTTAATTCTTCATTTACAAATTTTCATTTAAGCTCTGAACTATTTTGATAATTTTAATTTAATTTTTTGATGCACGTGGCCTAAGTATTTTGTTTTCATTGATTGTCCATAATTATTGTTATAATTAACTTCAGTCCCAGTCGGATGTAATTTGTTGTCTCTTGATGATCTGAAGCATGTGAACTGTGTTTTGAAAATACTTCCGAATGGGTAAAATCGCTGAACAGTATCAGTTCAACATAGGATGTTTTACTCATGGCCAATGGGTTGGTTGCGTGCAGTTTTTGTTATTTTTCCTACGTGTAACCTGTATGAACCAGTTTTCCTTAGAAAATCTTAAATCACCTTACTCAGATTAGAACTTGACGCAGTCTAGAATCTAATATATTTGATTAGCAGTTTGTTCTCCGGCTTCTTTATTTCGAAAGCAGAATACTTAGTCTCACGTTTTATTTACTGGCCCTGCCAGGTTTGGTATGGTTTAGTTTGATTTTTTTTTATCACTTGCCTTTTTTTCAGCATTGGCCATTCCTAAGGCCGAAAATGGTGGCCATTTTATTGTGCAGACAAGTAATAGGTGGCACCGTTACCTCCTATGAGGGAACAGAAAATTTACATCCGTGCCTTCTTCAGGATTTGAACCCAGGCCCATCGGTAGGGCAGCCGGCTGCCTTAATCACTTATGCAGAGCCATACACAAATTCTGTACTATATCTGAATGTTGCACTGTATCTGTACATGTTAATAATTTTTTTATGGTACCTAACCTTTACTACAGATAGTATGCTTCATATAAACTCTAATTATCATGATGATGTATAGATGTATGTATGAATATGCTTGTGGGTATGTATACTTTTATTTGCTTCGGAATATGTATGTATATATGTGTATATGTGTGTATATATCTGTGTTGGTATTTATATGTATATATGTATTTTGATTCCACTCTTCTTAAAGTGCCTTGTATGCATATGCATATTTCTTTCTTTCTTTTTTTAATAAATGTCATCTGCTCTGCCGGGTAGGCCCAGGGCTACGGCCTGACAGCTAGTTGTTTGGCAGCCAATTCTGCATGGACATATTAAGTATACCTGGGTCGGAAGCCAACTCTGCGGTTTACCTCACCTAACCACTATAACATCTGGGCGGCTGGTTTAGTTGACTATGGGAAAACACAGTAGGGCTATGTGCCAAACTGGGCTTATCAAATGACGAGTATTTGAGATCACTGAATGTTGGTAGCTCGAGCCGAATCGGAATCCAGACGAATGGGCTAACTGCATGGGTATTTATCGTGTTCTTCTCGTTTTGCAACCTGAATACGAACAATGTTTTCTGAGAAAGTCCTTCACAAAAGCATTCCTCCTCTTTCACAGATCTTTAAACTTTTCGAGGCAGAAAAAAAATAGACAAATGATCATTTTAAAGAAAATATTTTCATGCATGCTTACTAGCAATTAAAGCTATCTTACATATCCATGAAATATTAAATTTGTAGTATTTTTATTCTAATCTTATTTGGTATTTGAAGTAATCAGCACTAGACATTATGAGAAAGCACGCGAGGTCTGTCTGCCTAAGATGAGGGATCCTAAGAGAAAAAAGAAATAAAATTCTAAGATAGAATGGGGCATATTCAGGTGGAAAATAGGGAAAACTACAAAAATAACTGTACAATCAACTCTTTCAGTGAGACTCGAATCCGAGTTTAAAAACAAGTGTTCAGCTGTCTTATCTGCTTGCACTATTTGGCCTCGAAGAATGTGGGGAACGGAATTATATTTGCGTCATATTTTTTATTAATAAGTAATTACTAAAACTCAGTTAATGATCAAAGGCTTTTATAAATTAGGAAATTTAATTAAATTAAGATTTTGATAGATTTTAACTTCAGAATAAACTTTATTAATCCATGGCATATTTTTCTTACGAAAATTGGCATTGTTAGTTGTTTCAATGAATAAAACAAAGTTTAGTTGTTCTTGATATTGCAAAGCATTTTATAGGAGACTTGCTAAATGAACTTCTCTTAAAATTTCCTTTAAATGCAAGTCTTCATCATATTCTTTTTACTTCATCTGAAAATTTTAATTGCATTGTATATAAGTGGAAAATACAAAAGGAGCTTGCATTTCATTCATTTTTTTTAACTGCAGTCAATTCTCGATTTACCGGATTAAAACTAAGGCGACATCTATAGTTAATCGGTTAATCCAAGCGCAGTGAAAGAACATTAAGAGAGGAAACCTATATTATAACTAATAAAAAAGTTCCAGTAACATAAAATTTGTAATGAAGCAACCTTGAATATGGCGTAGATTTAGTCAAGATATTAACCAATTTCGAGCGCAAACAGGTACAGATCCCTCTTCATCAGGAGCAAAGAAATCTGCAGGCTGCGTTACTAATTTTATGTTTCACTCCGCGTGTTTCTCTTCTGCTTTCTAGCAACATACTTGTAATTTAAAAATAATATTACACTTCACTTGTATTTTCAAGTAACTTAATCTGGAGAATAAATTCATGGGTTCCCTTAATTAAATCAATATTTAAAACAAAACACACTATTAATAACAGAAGAATGAATATCATTAGAAATGCAGACATTAGGTTATAAACGGCACTAAAAGGAAAATATTTGCAAGAAAATTTGAACAATGTCATATTAAGTTCAAACTCGCTTAGAAAGCTTACATATATATATGCATGTGTGTATATATATATATATATATATATAGTTTAAAAGAATTACGTGCAATTAAATTACGTATTGTAGCGGATAAAGTTAATTTCCAAATGCCCTGACATCATCTGCTATCCATCTGCTTACCCCACTTTTTTTTCTTTTTGCATTTTCTGTCAGCAATTTTGTTTTACGCTGATCGCTTGTGATCATAATTTTTTCAAGCATCACGCAACAAGCAAAATTTACTTTACATAATTTTTTTTTAAATAGGACGCGGTTAACCGGGTGTTGATTGCTATAGCATAATGTTCTGAAATACTCTTTTTTAAGTTGTTAACATGGTTTCTGTGTTGTTTGTTCGTTGGGTGTCGAATCTCGAAGTGAAATTTTGAACCCTTTCTATCAGCCTCATTTTTTTAAATATAATTTTTACCTTTGTATTTTCGATGACAATGCATTATTTTATAGGAATTGTTTGAAAGTTCAATATGGATAACTTTTATCTAGTATTGAATTATTCCATAGTTTTTGTTTCGCGGTAAAATTAATCATCACAGGATGCTAATTTCTTCACCATCGGACAGATCGAAAATAATCGAATTCCTGATAATAAATAAGATTTTTCAGAATTTCTAATATTATTCTGAATTCTGGCATTGCTTTAGCCCCATGATTTTAAGTTCTGATGTGTCGGATTTCAAAATCAAACGATAGCTGAAATGTATTGAATTTAATCTTTCAAACTTTTAAAACAATAATTTTCTTACTTTCTTTATTACATTCATGATATTCTTAAACATATGAGATTAAAAATTGGGATTCGTCATTGTTAGTAATTCCTATAATTTTATTCTCAATCACACTTCACTTAGAATATCAAGATAGCTAAAAAAATTCTTTTTCACTTTTTAGTTCATTTGACTTAAACCGCGTAATTTTTTTTCTGTGTTTTATTTTGTAGCCTTTTAAACACAATCGAACGGGTTTTCCCTTTCAAAACACTGTGTTAGGTGTGGCATCGTTTCACGGGATTTTCACTCACCTCATCTCGTTCTGGGGCACATAAATTATTATAATTCATTACTAGTTATTAAGGGCGTCAGAAACACTTCTTCCCCCCTTTTTTAAGAACACTCTTGTTACGCGACGCTGTTGTCACCCACTACTGAGCTTAACAAAGGGTTACTGACTTCTGATTTTGAAAGCCAAACATCCGGGTTAAAGAGAATAACTGTGCGGCTTTTCTTGTTGCGAAATAAATTGCAAATAAACATGGGATGTGCCTGCAAGTGATGCTGCTGTCACAGATTTAGATTCCCTATGAAGAAATCCAAAATTACCATGCATTATTATTCTTTGGGTCATAATTCATAGTTATTCTTATAACACTGAGTAAAAAACAATAGTTTTATAACTTATTTATTATCTTTTGATGCTAAATACATTTTTTTCACAGCATTTGCTATACTGGAGATGGATATTCCAATAAAAAGGTGAGAACAGTTGAATGGCGCAGTTAATAAACATTTAATTTAATTTAAAAGAATTAACTGGAAACTGTAAATTTCAGATCTGGAGACCCACCAACGGCGCCAAATTTAATTATCAACTTGCTGGATGTCTTCAAATGCTTGCCGGCCCAGTTGGCCGAGTTGATAAGATACTGAACGATAGTAATAGTTCGCCTCGGCTCAAATTTCGGAAAATACCTGGAGGTAAGAAATAGAGTTGTTACCGTTAATAATAGAAATAGAGAAACATCAGCGTTCTATAGAATACTTAGGCATTTTATAGAATGCCTGGCGTTTTTAGGCAAAGAAAAATAGGAATAGTAAAATATGAAAATTATTATATACTTTACCTAGGAATTGTGTCTAATACCTAGGCATTCTAGAGAAAGGTAAAATATTCTTTAGTCTAAACGGGAAAAAAAAGTCATAATAAGGCTATTTTTTAAAAGACGTTCATTTTACAAAAATACAAATGTTACTCTGAAAAAATAACGAAAGACTGTCATTAAAAACCTTTTATTCAAAATACATAAAAATGTTAATGAGATGATCGTGGTGCACCATAATAAATTTGTATTCTCTATCTCGCTGAGACTTAAAATCAACAAGACAACGGGAATTAAATTCAGAAAAAAATCACGGGGCTCATAACAGTGCCATTTTTAATACAATTTTGTCTTTTTCTGGCAGTGTTTACAAAGTGGATATACAGTTCAATAGCATTAAGTGTAACTTTTTCATATTGGGGTGCAAATTCTTTCAATATTTTGTATGTGAAATAACTCAGTGTCCGTGACTTAATACTGCACGGTACAGTGGCCTTCTTTAACAGGATAAATGAGTTTGCTTTTGTTTTCCACAAACAATACATCATGGCTATTCAGCAACCAATAGTCCCGTGGTTTCTTCTTGGAAGCCATTTTGGCTTTTTTATATCATTTATTAACTTCTAGTAAGTAGTTCCAATTAATCGAAACAAATCGGAAATGTGTTTTTCACATTTTACTGATTTCTCATCCGGCATTCTACACTCATGTCCATAAATTAAGGATAATGCAAAATCAGGCAAAGGAAGAGTTAGAAGCAAAACAAATTTTACTTATTTGTAAAGCTTATTCATTAAACAAAAGGTAAAGAGCAAAAAAAGATGCTATATGTTTGATATTATTAAAAAAAATAGCGATTTTTTCTCCCTGGAGCAAATTACAAAAAAACCTATTTACAAAAAACCAATGTTACATGGTTGGTATGATTGTTAATACATTGCATGTCTCCCAGACGATGCAATACAGTCCGTACAATGGCTAGGCATCCTGAGTATCAGATTATCGATCTGATCTTGGGGGATATTACACCACTCAAAAGGCAATGTTCTCCGAAGTTCCGGTAGACATGTAGGAGGAGGTTGACGGGCTGCAACTCGTCGGCCAAGCATGTCCCACACGTGCTCTACTGGATTCGAGTCTGGTGAGAATGCTGGCCAGTCCATACGGGTGATATCCTCCGATTGAAGGCATTCGCTTACGATGTTTGCACGGTGAGGACGGGCGTTGTCATCCATAAACACAAATTGTGCGCCCACGGCGCCCCGAAACAAACGTACATATTGTTCCCGAATGAGGTCCCGATACATTTGGCTTGCCATGATTCCAATTTGAACATGCAGGTCACTTCTGGAACCCAGAATAATTCCACCCCAAACGAGGACTCCTGCACCACCGTAACGGTGTCGTTCAATGATGTTTTCTTGGTGGTAACGGGTATCTGGAGCTCTCCATATGAAAGTCCGGGTAGAATCAGACTGCAAGCTAATCCTCGACTCATCGGAAAACATCCCACAAGCACACTGTTGCGGTGTCCACAATGCACGCTCTCTACTCCAGGCTAACCGCAAGCGACAGTGAGTTGCAGTAAGTGGAACGCATCTGACAGGTCTACGAGCGTATAGACCAATCTGCCCTAAGTGTCTGTACACGGTCTGTCTTGAAACTGCCGTACCAGTGGCTGAAGAGGGCTGACTAGACAGGTCTGAGGCTGTGCTCCGCCTGTTTCTTTTGGCAGTAACTGCCAAATACCGGTCCTCATTCGGTGTTGTAACTCTGGGGTGACCTGTGCTGTAACGTCTACTCACATTACCATCATCTTGGAATTGTTGCCAAAGCCTGGAGATGACACCCTGTGCAATTCCAAGTTCGTCTGATACTTCCAGTTGGGTACGCTCACATTCTAGACGGCCGATAATTCTACCACGTAAAAAATCATCCAAATGCGTCCTTTGTGTCATAACTATTCGGTTATTGCACTGAAATGCTTATAAAGCGTCTGCGAACAATTTTACTTCTTTGCCTGTATTCCTTATATATCACTCTCATACACTCTCGCCATTGTGACGTACCATCGGTGTCATCTGGTTACTTCCTGAAATTTGCATATGATTCTTGAAGATGTGTGTAGTGATTTTACAGGTGATATATTTATTTTAGAGTTCGATTTCCGCGTGACTCCGAATTATCCTTAATTTATGGACACGCGTGTAGAATGCCTAGGCATTATGTGAAATGTTTAATCGATTCCTACATTGCCGGCCAGTTTTCGGCATTCTATAAAAGGCTTAAGTATTCTATAGAATGCTGAATTTCATACTTTGCCGCCAATAGAGTAAAGGCCAGGACTGGTTTTAGCTACACACTGCCGCGAAGCAGGGCCACTTTGTGATCAAAACATTCAGAGACTTGCCGTTTAAGATCAACAGGTTTTGACAAAATCGTAGGTAAATATATTGTAATTACGTCGTATATATAAGCATAAATGTATATATTTTCTTTTTCTACGGTATTTCAGAGTCCTAAGTACGTGAAAGAATACATTTTTAAAAAACATTTCATTCTGAACGAAATTAAAGGCTATACTTTTCCCAGAACAGTTTTAATTTGAATGAAATATTTTTACAAGTTTTCACTAATTATTCTTTTGAGGTGCGCTGGTTCGACTGTAAACTGAAGACAACTTTAAAACAACAACAAACAGTTTTATTTTTGGACTGTAACTAAAATCGAAATCGAAATGAATTCCCGACCATACGGGATCAAAAGCATGTATGCTTCGCTAGGAGTCCGAATTGAAACTGACTGAAGTTGCGCAGAAACAGTGCGCAGTGCAACATAACTTTCATTGCCGCGTGGGAGGCAACATACCGCCACACGTTGCAATATCTATGATATGCAAACTAAATCTAAGCATACAATTGAATATCAACATATACAATTCAATATCAACTGTTAACAATTCAGCTATCTATTTTTTTAAGCGTTAACAAAAGACATAAAGTTAGTAAATCATTTACAGAATGTAAATAAACAATTCAAAGAATTTGATAAAGTTGGAACATTTACAGATTTTTTCAATAATTATGCTAAGTATATCAACATTTCAAACAGCAAAAAAATTCAAGTTTTTCCATCAATATTACTAAAATATAATAAAGAATAATGTATACATTTTATTGATAACGAAACTTAATCTTTGTAATTATCATCAATAGGCAATAAACAAATTTTGGATATTGGCCTTTTAATTGGACCGAATTTGGTATTAATGATTGCTACTCCTATCTTACCATCTTTACCAGGAAGGGTCTGATCAATTCTTCCTAGTAACCATTTAAATGGAGGTAACTGATCATCTTTAATAATAACCATTGTATTTTTCTTTATATTGTCCTTTGAAAAATATCATTTCTTTCGTTGTTGCAAGTGATTAAGATAGTCAGTTGTCCATCGTTTCCATATAATCTGTATTATTTTAGTTAATTTTTGCCATCTTGACAATCTGCTTTCTGACAGATCTAAAATTTGAGGTTCTACAATTGAGTTTATGGGCCTACCTATTAAAAAGTGACCTCGTGTCAAGGGTTCGTAATCTGATGGTTCAGACGATAAAGGAGAAAGAGGTCCCCAGGCAGCATGCATTCGTAAATTGCACGAGAAAAATACGTGCAAATTACGAATGGTCCTTCGTATAAAAAACGTTCAAGCTGAACGTAAAAATATCATAAAAAGTGTCCAGTCCCAATTACTAGATATTTACGTATATTTTTACGTTATAATATACGTAAGTTTTACGTAAAATTTAGGTATATTTACGCCAGAGACTGCTGTTCATTCGTAACTTTTACGTATAATATACGTAAATATCAGGGATTTACGTATATTTCTACTAAAAATTTACGTATATTTATAGCATATACGTAAATCTCTCCAATTTTTTGCTTCACATAAGCGTATATATTTAGTAAAAATTTACGTAAATCTCCCCGATTTTTTACTGTATATAAACGTATATATTCCTCGTATTTTTACGGTACAAAAACGTATATATTTGCGATTTGTTACTGTATATATACGTATATATTTGATATAAATTAACGTAGATATTCCCCATATTTTACGGTACAAAAACGTATATATTTGATAGTAATTGACCTAAATCTCCCCTATGTTTTCTTTGCATATGCGAATGAATTTAGTTCGATAATTAATTTTAATTTAGCGTAAAAATATAGTTCGATGTCTTCTCCTCTTTACTGTGTATAAATGCACATTTTTGATAAAAAATTTGCATAAATCTTCAATACCCTTTTACTGCATTTTTCGTAAAATGCACTTATTTTAATCTCATATTTTTTATATAAATATATGCAAAATTTTTCTGCATGTTATAATTAAAAGTGAAAATGCCATTTTTATATCAAATTTTTACATGTCCGCATTTTAGGTATGTACAGCAAAATAGAATATATATGTAACTGGAAAATTTAAATGCAAAAAAAATAAATTTCTATTCTAAAAATTACGTTACACTTAAAGACTTAATACTACTTTCAATATTTCATTTCAAAGTGACTACAAAGAATGCAATAAATTTCGTAAACATGCATTTTATGTTTTAAATCAATTGAAGCTACCGTTCATTTACATGGCATAAGAAAATGTCCTTCGGAAAAACAAATAATTTATTTAAAGTGTTAGTTTGCAAAAATGAATTTAGTAAATCACTGTAGCAAACAGTTGTTTACTAAACTACAATACAGTTAATTACCGAATTCAGTAAACGACTGTAGCGCAAAACAAAACATCATACATTTAGATTATTTTAATGAGTATGCTAACTTTTAAAATTGTGCAATATAGACCAGGAGGGATATTGTAGAAAACTTACCTTTTCCAATAGTAACGAAGTTGAATTTTTTATGCATACTTTCCTTGAAGATTATTGTTTAATGTCCCAAATATTGCATTCATATCTTCAGATAACACGCAAATATATATATATATATACGTATGTATGTAATATGCATAGAAATTCGTTTGTTGAAAAGAAGTCCATCAAAATCATGTTAAAGAAAGTACTATTAATTAGCATCTGTTAAGTTAATCCAGTAACTTCTGCTTTAAAAATTTTCGGCATTATTATATGTAATTATGCATAATTATTAACACACATAATTATGATGTGTAAAAATTTTACATTTATCTGGTAATCCTGCATTGCATTGTAATCTGTTATTGTTATTTTTCTCAGTTTTAAATCTTATAAATATATTATTAGATCAGTGCTAAAAGTTCACCTCTGCAAAAGAAATGCTTTATCGGGGCATTTTTTTAAAGTTCCTTTTTACAGTGTAACTGATAATTTCATAAAAAATTTAATAGTTTCATAAAATTATGCAAATTTAAAACTATCGAAATAGTTTCTTTATTTTATCTTATACACCGCATGAAATTTTAAAAAGTTAATTTGAAGTTTTTAAATATTTATGTCATGTGACCTTTTCTCTAAGATCATTATAAATGTACATAATGATGTGGACATACAATTATTTTTTTCATCAAATAGCTTTATGGTATTAAATGGTTTAAGTTGGCTCATATTTTTATTAATTTTTTGTCAAATTCTGTGCATTTTGGATTACGCTCATATGATGACAACGAGTTATTTAAATTATCAAATTAATATAAACATACCCCAATATGAGTTGTAATACTTGCAAAGGAAGTACTCATGAAATTAATTTGAGCATTAGTTTTGTTTTATAAGTACTCGAAAACTGCGATTACTATTAAATAATAAAAACTAACATTAAATCTGATAGCGTAATTTATTTAACAAAAAAATTTCAAAAAAGATTTCATTCAGTTTTATTCAGTCTTCGACAAACATTTTGCTCTATACTTAGAAGCTTTCAACCAGTCTTTAATATCCTGGGAGATTCTCGTAAATGAGGCTTCTTTCGGGTCCGATGTTTTGAGAACAGCTCCTAAACAGTAAAAGGGAGAAATTGTAATAATTTCACACTTCAGATGTGAACAGTTTTTAACTATATAGTTAAAGTATTAT
>KK120847.1:1496604-1518710 GCA_000611955.2 Stegodyphus mimosarum
CAGTGTTGTATAAAAACGCTCTTGGTTCGGGGACCCCAGTGAAAGCGAAGTTGCCCGTAGAGAAACATTTCTCTTCTTGTAGCAATCTGTTGCAATCTTGCTTTTAAGCAAGAAGAAAGGAGATGAATATTTCTCTTATCGTAAACAAAGTGACGGCGGGCGAGCATTTGCCCCCACAATGTCTCTAAAAGCAAAGCTTCAGGTTCTTTGTTAAAAACTATTTTGAGAAAGGTCAGAGGGCGCGGGAACGTCCAGGATTTGCATGCAAGTTATAGAGTAAAACGTAGAATTCTCGAAAACGAGTTCTTGCCTTCTGAAAAGTAAAATTTTGCGGACAGGAAAAAAGTTGCTCTCACAGCGCTTCGAAAAGAAATTTAGGAAAATAAATTAAAAGATTATTTTCATGCGTATCCTGATGGGCATAAACGTTGATGAAACTAAACTATCCGATGTATATCTCTTTGGTCTACATTAAACTGTTGTACAAGAAGTTAAACAATTTCGAGCATTTTCTGTTATATTTTATTCCTCGACATGAAAGATTTGCTACTCTTGTCAGGACTTAATTTCTAAAATTAAGAGTGCAGGAGCTTTGTGGAAGACCTTCAGGAAACAGGAAGAACAAATTAAATAAAATGATTAATATCCTTAATAATTAATTCATTATTAAAATGATTAAGTAGTTGAAATTAAATAAAATGCAAAGATTTAAATTAAAACTTAATAAGCGATTTTTAATATAATTTTATTACTAAAAATAAAACTTTCAAGACCAAATTTCTATTGAAATTCTTGTTCAAGTACATAAAAGAAGTGGATTTAGGGCTCCGGTGCGCTCCGGCTAGAATTATGAATTATCCCCAAAACTAAGAAGTACCGGAGCCGAGCTCTGAGGGGGGGGGCTCCGGCGCAATTTAAACTCTGAGTCTTGTTCCAATTTAATTGCCAAATTTTGCTAAATAAAACAAGGCGAATATTGTACCAAATTCAGTAAGTACACAAACTTAATATACAGCTTATTTCAGTTAAATGGGTAATGGAATTTTCATAAAAGAAATTAAATTGTGTAGTTTAATGTAAGTGTTGATATGAATAAAAATGACAAATTTGATATAAGAAAATAAATAAGTTATTTTGAAGATCTTTAAATCAAGAAAATATATTTTTTTGCAAAAATGTACATAAAAATTTAGCTCACATGATAAAATTCATTGAAAAATTTTAACCTCATATATGAATGCTAGAATAATGCTTAAAATAATTTATATTTATATAAAATATCAAGATTGTTTTCAAATTCGTAGAGGCTTTTATCCAGAGGAAATTTAATTTTAAACATTAAGACGATTTAAAAATAGAAATAATTTTGATAGCACATTAAAATGCCTACCCTTTTTTCATAATCGGGGGAAAAGGAAAACAAAGTAAAATGCCAGAAATACACTAAATATTTTGAAATAAAACTTCATTTTCAATCTTTTTAAAATTCGTATAATATCCGTAAAAGTGACGAATGAAATATACCATAAAGACGGTAATTCGGATTCGTATATTATTCGTAAAAGTGACGAGTGAAATATACCATAAAGTCGGAAGTTTTTTTCAGTACATACGGATTCGTATAATTTTCGTAAAAGTGACGAATGAAATGTACCATAAAGGCGGAAGTTTTTTTCAGTCCATTCGGATTCGTATAATTTTCGTAAAAATAACGTGTGGAAAATAACGATAAAAAGTCAACAGTATCTTCATCCTTTTTTATTCGTATAAATTTCGTAAAAGTAACGTGCAAAAAATACCATACCCTTATTTCACCAAAATTATACGTATATTTTTGGAGACGTGCTGCCTGGGTCTCGAATTTAGTATTCCTTCAATTTGATCAATTACGGTTAAAAATTCTTCATAGGTAAGTTTAGCATCGGAAATAGCTCTTTTAAGATGAAATTTAAAAGATTTGATTCCTGACTCCCAAATTCCACCAAAATTGGGAGCACGAGGAGGAATGAATTTCCAAGAGATATTTTCAAATGCCAAATACTTACCCAAAACTTCATCAGGGACACTAATTAAAGAAGCAAGTTTCTTTAACTCCTTGTGAGCTCCTACAAAATTAGTTGCATTGTCACTAAATAGACATGAACTTTTACCTCTACGCGAGAAAAATCGTTTTAAACATGCAATAAAGGCTTGAGATGTTAACTCAAATACTATTTCTAAATGAATCGCTTTTGTAACTAAGCAAACAAAGATTGCTATATAAACTTTATGCAAACTACCTTTCCTTTGATTTCTATATTTGATTAGAAAAGGGCCTGCAAAATCTATTCCCGTGTTACGAAAGGTTAGGTTTGGATTTACACGTTCAGGAGGTAAATCGGCCATTAATTGATCTGAACTGATAGGTTTATGACGAAAACAAATTAAGCATTCGTGAACTGTTTTTCTAGCTAAGTACTTGCCACCAATGGGCCAAAACCTTTCCCTAACAAAATGTAACAATGCTTGAGAACCAGCATGAAAATTTTTCAAATGATAGTGAATAAATATTAGCTTAGTAAGCTTATGATTTTTTGGCAATAAAATTTGAAGTTTAGAATCATAATTAATTGCGGCGTGAGTTAAGCGACCACCCACACGTAATATACGTTTTCCATCTAAAAATGGATTTAAAGTTTTTACCTGACTCTTGATTACTCTCTGATCTTGAAGTGATTTAATTTCCTCTGAAAACTCAATTATCTGAACCATTTTTATCAAGTGAATTTCCGCACATTGAAACTCACTGATACTAATGGAACCTGTTTGCTTCACTGGACCTTTCAGATTGGACAGAAACCTGAAAATAAGACTTAAGATTCTAATTAGTTTAACATAATTATTTGTTGATTCAAAAAAGGTATTCCAAAACAAGTTTAAATTGCAGTTTAAATTAATGTCTAAAGGTTTTTAAGTTCATCCTGATAGGCAGGAGAATCTATGAGAATCTTGTCAAGTTCAAATAAAGAAGCATCACTAAGTTTTATCTGTTCAGGACCATTCCACCACAAGGAAGATGTCACAAGTTCATGAGGATAAGCACCACGGGAAATCAGATCTGCCGGATTATTTGCTGAAGATACGTACTTCCAGTGTCGAGGCTCTACTAGTCTTTGGATTTTGGAGACTCTATTTGCAACAAAGGTCTTCAAAAGATGAGGAGAAGTCTTCAACCATGACAGTGCTATCGTTGAATCAGTGCACAAAATGATGTCAGCTAAACGCATCTTCAATGAGTTGCTAACTTTCGAGATCAGATGAGCCAATAACAAGCATGCACAGAGTTCCAGTCTTGGAATAGAAAAGGTTTTCAATGGAGCCACACGAGATTTGCTAGCGAGCAGATGAGATGACGAGCTGTGATCTTCATCGACACAATTCAAATAGACAACTGCACCATAAGCGGCTTCCGAAGCATCTGCATATCCAATGAAAGAAATCTTGCTTGGGTGATTCGAGAGGATGCAACGATTAACTTTTATGTTTTCCACAGACTTTAAATTTGAAACTATTTGTTGCCTTTCGTGAGCAATAGTTGCAAACAGTGGTTCATCCCAACTCAGTTTTTGAACCCATAATTTCTGTACAAATATTTTGGCTTTGGTGATTACTGGACCAATCAATCCTAAGGGATCACAAAGTCTGGCAATTGTCGATAAAATGTCTCTTTTGGTATATGATGATTTTTCCTTGATTGAGACTTTAAAGCTGAATTCATCCTTCTGAGAATTCCATGTAATACCTAAAGCTTTAACCACATTATCATTTTTGGAGGAGAATGAAAGCTCAGAGCTTGCAGAACGGTTATCCAACAGTTCAGGAGAATTCCACTTATGCAAAGTCATTCCACAACTATGGAAAAGCTGTCTAAGCTGATTTTTCAATTCCCGTGCTGAGTCTAAGTTTGACGAACCAGAGATGACATCATCAGCATAACACTCTGATAAGACAGCTTTGGCAGCTTCAGGATATTTATGCATTTCGTCATATGCAACTTGCTTTATGCATCTAATGGCTAAAAATGGAGCACCTTTAGTACCATAAGTCACCGTTTTGAGTCTATATGTCACAGGAATGTCACTAAGGTTTCTCTTCCATAAGATTCGAAATAAGTCTCTTTGGAATTCATCAACCAAAATTTGGCGGTACATTTTTTGTATATCCACAATAACTGCAACTTGATGTTTTCTAAATCTCAAAAGAATATCAAAAATATCTTCTTGGACTGCTCCCGCTAAAAGTAAATCATTCAGACTTAATCTATTTGAGCTTGGGGCACTAGCATTGAACACAACTCTTAATTTTGTACTTGATTTCTCTGGTCTATAGACTCCATGATGGGGGAGGTAATATTCAAGTTTCGGTTTTGAATCATCATCGACCTTTTCCATATGGCCCAAATTTTCATATTCTGTTACGAAATCTTGATATAAATGTTGCAATGTAGCGTTTTTGCTAAGACGCTTAACTAATTGATTGAGTCTAATATTGGCTAAGTGCTTTGAATTTCCTAATTGTTCGTCTTTCATAGGCATTTTTACGACAAATCTACCATCTTCATTTCGTCTGTGAGTGTCTTTGAAATGTTGTTCACAGAACTCTTCTTCTTCACTAGGAATTGGCTTTTCTTCACCAATACTTTCCACTAACCAAAATTTTTCTAGCAATCTATCAACATTATCAAAATTATCGAGAAGCCCACAATAATTCCGACAATCTTCGAGGGATGTTTTCAAAGAGCCAGTAGCTGTGTAACCAAACACAGAATTTCTGAAAACGAGCGATTTCGTAGAAGATTTAAATTTGTAAGGTTTTAGTTAAACTAACCAAGTTTTAATTTAATTTAAATCTTTCTATCTCCTCTCTGTTTCAACTTCCCGTCAGAAGAAGCGCGCGTTTTCAGCTTATGCTAATTTTGAAGTACAGCCAAGTACTATTTAAACCAGAGGTAGAAACCTCTCAGTGTGAGAGAGCTTAGTCTCAGATCACGGTCACTCTGCTCAACGTTCGTCTGACCAGCTAGCAGTTTAAATTTATAAGCCATAGTGCTTACTACGTGATTGCATTGTGAAACAAATTGAAGTGCGCTAGTATTAGTATATCTTGCTACGCACCCTTTTAGTCAGAGGCCAAACTCCGCGATTTGCTCTGCGAAGCAAAGTTGAATTACATTTCTATTTTAGGTTTAGTTAAATATCGACCAAAGTGTGGTCTTCTAGTTCTGTATCCCTCCCGAGTTGGGAAGTGTGTAAATTATTGTGATTTAATAAAAGAGGATTTCAAATCCCTTTCACGTGCAGTTATTCTCCAGCACAGCATTTACACCAGAACAAAGCCTACATTTTATCAGCTCACTGTTCCAGTTCAGGACTTGAGACTTGAGGATAAGGACCCTATTGCAGACTTTACCATGTTTTCTAAGGCTATGCACAGAACACTCAGTCCTGATAAATTGTTCATTAATAAAAATGTCATAAAATATTTCTGCCCCTAAAAGCATATCTATGCTAGATGGAGTTACAAATTCTGGATCAGCTAAACTTGATGTATCAGGAATGTCTATATTTTCAATATTTAATTTTGTAGAAGGTACTAAATCTGTGATTTTATTTACAACTAAAAACTTTAATGAAGCGGAAAACGACTGATTTCCATTAACAATAGAAGCAAAAGTACAAGATTTAATGTTTGAAACTTGCCCATCTAAACTAGAAACAGGAATATTTATTCTCTCCTTTTTTAAATTTGCACGCTTACAGAATTCACTAGTACCAAAATTCGACTGCGATCCGGAATCAAGAAGAGCTCTTGCTTTAATGAATTGGCCATAAATATTTCTAACCCAAACAACTACCGTTGAAAGGAGAACCGTTTTATTTTTCGAAAAAAGACACGCCGATAAGGCTTTTTCTGTAGATTCATCATTGCCATTCAAAACAACTTCGGTTTTGCGGTTTTCTGGGGAGGGCATGGCTCCACTTTGCTTTCCCCCACTTGTTGAAGACGACATGGCAATTTCATTCTGATGAAGAAGTGAATTATGTTTCGATTTGCACACCGAGCACAAGTGTCTAGACTGACAGGAAGATACTTTATGATTTGACTGTAAACAATTAATGCACAAAGAAAGCTTTTTAATCATTTCGTATCGTTCCATTGGTTTTAATGCTAAAAATCTTTCACATTTAAAAATTGGATGATTTTCTTTGCAAACCGGACACATAAATTTGTTATTAATCGTTTTTGTCACTAACGATCGAACTTTATTCTGAGGACTGTTTTGTTTTGGTTTTGCAAATACAGTTTTGCTTTGCATATTTTCTAACATCTGGCATCGCTTTTGAAGAGAGGTCATGAAAGAATCCCATTCACATAAATCATTACTAGTTAATGACATTTCAAATTGCTTACAGGACTCTTTATCTATTTTATTGAGAATAATATTAATCAGCAAAGTTTCGCTTAATTTATCCATATTTAATTCCATAATTTTTAATGCTCTTAAATGTTTCTGAACTTTATCAATTAATGAGCGTAAATCTTTAGGATTTTCATAAACTATTTTTTCAATAGAAAGTAATTCATTGATATGAGAATTTACAACCAGTCTCTTATTATCATATCTTTCTTCAAGTGCCTTAAATAAGGAAGAAAATGTATCATCTATCGTCTGCATCTGCTTTGCATTACAAGTCAAACAAGATTGTAAATAAAACAGCTTTTGAGAATCTGTTAATTGTTTATTAGATGAAATTAAAGCTACAAATTGGTTTTTAAATAAATTCCAATCTTCGAAATTACCAGAAAATTTAGGCAATGTTATTTCAGGCAATTTATAATTCAATGAATTACTTCTTGTTTCTAGGACACTATTATTTGCATATTCACTATTATTCTTACTACATAATGAATTATAAAGACATTTTAGGCTTACCTCAACATTGGTAATATCCGTCTCGATTTCTTCAAAAGTAGCTTCGATGTCTGATATTTCTTCATCTTTGCACACTTTGTAATAATCCAAGCGAAGTTCATCAATTTGTTTGTTTAACTTGCTCACTTTTTCTTGAAATACTTCTATTTGTTCGAAACCAATATCATCCTGTTTTCCACTAATAGATGACTTTAATTTGGTTATTTGCGCTTTAATACCGCCACGTTTTCTGTTCAACGTAGTAATGTCTTCATTAGCCATTTTTTTTTTTTTAATTCTAATTAACTGCGGCCGATCGTGACCAAAATGTTTTGAGGTGCGCTGGTTCGACTGTAAACTGAAGACAACTTTAAAACAACAACAAACAATTTTATTTTTGGACTGTAACTAAAATCGAAATCGAAATGAATTCCCGACCATACGGGATCAAAAGCATGTATGCTTCGCTAGGAGTCCGAATTGAAACTGACTGAAGTTGCGCAGAAACAGTGCGCAGTGCAACATAACTTTCATAGCCGCGTGGGAGGCAACAATTATATTACATATAAATTTTAAGTAATTCGATTTTATTCGGTTAATGATTACAAAAACTAAACGTTTATTGTATTATTAATATTAAAATCACGCATTATTTTATATTTACAAAGCAGACTCACACAGTTGATAATAATGAGTAAATTTTAAATTAATAAAAGAATCTTAAAAACAGAGCAATTTGATTTTTCAGATTTGGGCGTTACCACTGAAAATGGCATACGATTCGAAGTGTGACAGGCGATCGTAATTTAATTTTGCTTGTTTGAGAGGAATACATACATATATATATATAAGCTATGCTAATAAAAATAAATATATAGAAAAGAAAAAGGAAAAATTACACCCAAAGAGCCTTTTTTTTAACGTTTCTTTCTTTATTAAATGTCATGTCCTTCACACTTAAACCATAAAATTCAGTTCAAGAACAATATCGTTAAATAATTTTTAAATGAGCATATCCTTAGAATCTCCTATACATAGTCTCACGCGCTGGAGATAAAAATGTTTTTTTCTGTACAACGTTGCCATTGCTCGCTTTGAAATCGTTGAGTTAATTAATCAGAATCCGCTCAAGTTTTATAAAATATGAAATCGATAATAAAACAAATTCCAAATTTCATATTTGGGCTTCCAGATGCCCATATTCGGGTGAAAACGTTCAATACTCAAAATTTGGTAGCTCTAGATACCGTTGTTTTATCCCAATACGAGAAACATACATACATTTATGCAGATTCTTTACTATTTAATTTCTTTAAATATAATACAGGGTGATAATATTTGGTGGCAACAATTTTAAAAGTGAACCGACATTTATAGTGAATGCAACCAACGCAAAATGCCAAAACGAAATTAATAGTCACTCAGGGCTAATTGCCTCTTTGGACTAATAATTAAATGAATTGATGTTGAAAATTACGGAATGTTGTTGGTTGTTGTACACTAATTGATAATATAGGAGTTATAAAGCTTCTATTTATACATATTACGACAAGTGGATTGGCAGCACTTCTGCATTCTAGCAAGATTTTAAACTTTTATATTTTCCCCTCCAATTCTGATTTTTAAGTGCATAATTTTCATACTGATTTTTAAGCGTCTTTTATCCTAATAATTATTGTACTATTAAGCGGTTTATTTAATAGGCTGACAACAACAAATTAATTTAAATTTTAAAAGTACTCAAAATTAAACCTTAGACTTAAACTGAGTTCATGGAACAGCTACATATATTTCAAGAGAAACCCCCAATTATCTTTCTGTTTCAAGAAAGAAAAAAAAATATTAATGGATAAGTTTTATATGCATGTGTCTCTGTTTTTTTTTTTTTTGAAGAAATAGGTTCCTTGTAAGTAACCGATAAAACTTCTAGCATATTTCTATAAAATTGTCTTTGAGTCTAAGAATTGTATAATCTCTTAACTATTAGATTTCAAAAATTAAAATATTATTTTTGCTACTGATAGGCATTAGTCTCTGTTTATTAAGTTGCATGTGTAGATACTTAGATACAATCAGTTTCTTTAATTTTCTTCAATTTAGGAACTTATATTAAAAAACTCAGATCCAGAAAATTAAGAGAGTATAAAGGTAACTATAAAACTGCAGAAGTTGTTTTAATTTTTATTATTAGAGTTTAAACTTTTTTCACAAAGTTTTGATGTTTTAACTTCTAAAAATTTTGGGTTATTTTCAAATATGTAAATACCTTTTTTATTATTCATAGCTGTATATTATTTCGCTTGTTAAACAAGTAATAAATATTAAAAAAATTTTAGCTGTTTTGATATTATTTAAACTCTGTGACAGTAATCAGCTTACACCAATTTTTTTTCTCGTTCTTTCTTTCAGGACCGGGAAGGGTGATATTAATTAGAGATCTTCTTTTCCTATGGGAAGTGGTGACAAAAGAAAAAAAAATGAAAGGAATATAAAGAAATATTACAACACCGCCAACCTTGATTTTCTTTGTAACTCGAATAAAAGAAAATGTTTACATCACAACCATATAGCTATTCCGAAAGATGGCATTTTTTAGATGTATTCTTAAAATGTCAGTCGATTTGAATAATTCAAGGGCAAATGAGAATTCTTATTAAGATAGGACGAAAGTGAATTGTTCCAGAAAGAAATAAAGAAGTAATTAAACAATTAAACCACAAATGTGGAAATGGGTTAGAAGCGCCCACTGGAGGCGTTTTGGGAAACTGCAAATGGGTTTTAACCTCCACCCTTTGTTTGTTGTAAAATAAAAAGTTCTGGTATAAAAAGAGATGACATAGTATCATTTAGAGAATTTACTCCTGTTCTCTTGATGTTTGGAGAATAATTTGATGAAAATGAAGATCTTAGTTGTAAGTATGATATTTTTTTAGAATTAAAAATGTATTGGCAGAATATCACTGAAAAGTATAATGAAGATTTAAAGGCTCTTAAAAGTTATCTTAGTAATAATTATTCAAGTTAAAGGATTTTTTTACGTTGTAAATATCTATTCTAATAATAATATTAAAATTTTCTGCTTAAATAGAAGTGGCTTGGCAATTATCTTGCTCACTATTTTTGAATCTTTGCCGCATTGCCACGAACTTTTCTTTCACTTTTACTATCCCATCTCTAAACAATACGTAGTTTTTAACAAATTACCACGTGGTTATCATTCTTTCCCTTCCTATCCATTACACCTAGTTTCTGCTATTTTACTTTGTTCTTTAGTTTGAAATGAAATTAAAATGCTATTGTAACTGTGCCCGGCATTCCAAGGGAATCACAGGCGAGCCTCGGCGGCTTCATAGAAAGTTATCCAATTTTCTTTGAAATTTCACAGTGCTTTTATGCCATGGAAAAGCAGATGGGATCACTGCATAAGTTTATAAGAAAAATATTTTGAAGGAGATGGTAACCAAAATAGAATACATTAATAAAAAATTATTTTTTCATCAAATCCTGGAGCTTTTTGATAGCTTAGTATAAAATGAAAGAGTAATTCATAAGAAACACTCTGAGTATATTTTAGTTTAAAAGACACAAACGCTTTAAACTATAAATTTGAAGTGAAAATCTCTTTTCTACATTCGGCATTGCATTTTAGAATTTGTGTTTGTTAGTACATTACAAATAGGATACAACAGGTTCTTTATCCTGATAACAGCAGTTTTGACACCAAACTCTGAAAATGGGACTGCATGCACTTATGATTGTAGAAATTATTAGGTGACGCAGGGGAACATTTAGTTCCAAATTTTATATCTGCGGTTTTTACATGTTAATTATTCATAAAGGCAGAAATCTTTAGTATTCTTCGAAGCACTGAAAATAGAAATCAAACGGACTGCATTTTTTTTTCTTTATTTTAGGTATTATGTACTGTTATAGTTCGTAATGCTATGATAAAAAGGAAAGCACTTGCATTAGTTTTCATTTAAATACCTGCTAATGAAGCTTGCTTTTACAAAATATATTTTATACTTCCTATTTTGCAATGGTCTGAAACTAAATATATATTTTTTAAATTAACAAGTTAAAGGACCATTTAATAACGGCAGTATTTCAAAATAAATCGGGAAATCTACTTTTTAAATGTTTTAATTTAATACAGAATTACAGTTAACTACACTATACTGTTCTCAATGAATGTAATCATCAAAAAGGGACTGCCGCATTGGAATTGAATTTTTTAGGAATTTAAAATTTAAAAGCGTTATTGATAAAGAACATTAATTGGCAGATGAAACTGGATGGATTTATGTTTGTTTGTTTGTAATATCAGATCTATATTTCCTTGATTCGCTATATTCGAAAATGCTTTTCTACCCAAAATAATTATTAATTTAATAAATATCAAATTTCCGACAGTTGTTTCACTTTTATGAAGGTAATTTCATGTTAACTAAAATATTTTACGAATTATTCAAAAAACTTACTTCGAATAATTTGAAATTAATTAATTTATAGATATTTAATATATATAATTTAATATTTAACACATTAATTTTATTAGTATAATTTTTGCATAAGAGTCATGCAGAATTTCTGTCATTGCAGAATAAGATTGCGATAGGAAAAGTATTTAATAGTGTAGTACGTCGTTCACAGATGGCAGCACTACTTCTTTATAGTAATTTTTTGTTATACGTTAGTTCTAATCCTGATAATGAAAAGCCACGTAGACTTTCCTTCTTTGAAGCAAATATTAAATTATTTTATTCAAGCACACTTAAAGCTCATGAATAATGAACAAAACATTTATAGTGGATTCCCGATTTTCCGGTATCACACTGGGGACGACATTCATATTTTATTTAAAATTACGGTTAATTTGAGGATAGTTAAATCAATGCAGGAAAGAATAATAATCCGTATTATAACTTATAAGTATTTCTCCCGCCTTCCTTGCATGCCTTCGTGGTGTGCTGGTCAGCACGCTCGACGCTGATTCGAGATGTCCGTGGATCGAGTCCCGGTGAGGGCATTGCTCATTTTTCATCTCTCCTGCTTCTAAATAACATGATGACACTACAGTGGCGCCCGAACTAAAAGGCAATGGATGATTATTCTCCACCATCAGGATTTGGAGACTGGGAGCCCCTAATCTCCAGTTGCCCTTTAAAAGGGTGAGGATATAAGGTATTTCTCCCTCCTTCTTTGCATGCCTTCCTAGTGTAGTGGGCAGCACGCTCGACGTGTATTCTAGAGGTCTGTGGTTCAAGTCTCGGCGAAGGCATTGCTCATTTTTCATCTTTCCAGCTTTAAAATAACTTAATGACTCTACAAACTAACAAAAAAGAAGTTTATAATTAGCATGCATTTGGTTACGCATATTAAACGAGGATTTAGAAAAAAAAAAAAAAAAAGGGATGGGGGGAAAAGACTAAATAAGACAACAGAAATTCTTAGAACTGACGATTTTATATTATAAATGATGTTAAAGAGCTATATTTACGAGAGATTTGTAATATCATATACATTTTCCCCAATTTGTATTTTCTGTAAGCAATTTTGTTCTATGCTGATGAATTTTAATTGTAATTTTTTCGTCTTTTCTCATTGGGTATATTTTTAGATAGGAATCGGTTAATATGTTCCTTATAAATTTAGAGCTGACTGTGAACAAACAGCTTCCGGAAAAAAATTGGTATTAGGGGGCAAAACTTTCAGACTAAATGTATAATGTGTAAAAATTGTTTTGTTTTTAATCATTTTTTGCTTATAAGATACTGATGTAGAAATTTCTCTAGGTTCATGGGTGAAAGAATTCATGTCTCTTTTTTTAAATTAAAATGTTCATGAATGTGAAATCAATTTCAGTGGGAAAAATAAGCAAGGTTAATTTTTTAAATCCGCGTTTTACACGGAGTTGTAAAAATAGTTTTGAGTCATTAAGCTATGTATTTAAAGTACATTTTCTAGAAAAGAAAAAGAAAAAAAATCCTCTTCTTGTTAAATTAATTTTGCATATATTGATATTTACATGAAAGAAAATTAATTACAGATATGCAAAAATACTATTTTTTTTTTTTTTTGGTTTCTAGTAAATTATATCAGATTACATTTTTGACTACATTGTTTTTTATTCTTCTCGCAACCTGAGAGTGAAGTTTTCTAATATGTAGTATTTAAAATTTAATACTTATTATTCTAGTCACTATTTTAATTGTTAAAGAATTAATAAAGCTAAGTTTCAAAACAGACGTTAATTTTTATATCAGGATTATAAATTTAAATATTCGTTGTCAAAATACTTTTGCACTCAGCAGAAGATTATTATGATAATAATTTGTAGATGTGAAAAATCTTTTATGGTCAACAGTTTGGTTCTCACATGCGCAGTTGTTGTCCACTAGGTCTTCATATGTTCTGTTCCAGATCTTTTTGTGATTTGGTGCGTTGGGAAGAGAAGAGGAACAGATGATAAAACCAACAAGAAGTGGCAATTGTTTACAAAGTATTTCTACCTTTATTATAACATTTGTGCAAAATCATTCACATGGGTTTATAAATAAATATTTATGTATTTACATTCGAACCTCGATATTTCCAATATTGTGAGGGAAAAGGGGGGGGAACTGAGATTAAGGTTTTTGAGATAAGGAAACTTTAATTCCAGATAAACTTTAGAGTAACAATGCAGACAAAGTTTATGACATAGAATAAGCTTAAATAAAATGCGTAACGCCATCGTTGTATGATTTAATTTTAATTTTAAACTAAAAATACAAACGTGAGGAAAAATAAAGTATAGCTCTTTATTTTAAGTACATAATAGAAAAGTTCCATTTAGAGGATCAATGCCACCACATTGACTCATTTTGATTATAAGCATTGCTGTATTTTACATACATTCTTCCACTTCTTGGATTCTAATTTTTGCATTTTCCTTTACTTTTTCATATTGCTATCTTAGGTTCTTTAGGTGGTTTGTATTTATTTGTTAAGGTTTCTGTCTAAAAATTTAGTTAAAATTTTCATTCTATTAGAAGCACATTTAGTTCCTTTTTAACTGTCGTACAAGAAAATCTATTGAACTCTTTGAATTGTTAAAGATAGCTGATATTCAGGACAAAGAGAAACAAGAAATTTTAACATATTTCTGAATGATTATTCATTATATGAGTTAGGGTTTGAAGAGTTGCATGAAATTCTCCACGAGGCTCGATGCTGAAGGCTTTGGATATCTTTTCTTTTTTAATACATAAGTAATAACTAATAACTGCCGCATAGGGCCTGGGGCTGGACAAGTCCTTAGGACAATGAGGGACTATTGAGTGTTTCCATAAAAAATGGAAAGAAATTTAGATGTTTATTCATTGCTCTGGAATCAGAAATTCAAGATAGCTATGTTTCAAAGAAAGAAAATATAGAGAATAATTTATTTGAGCATGCCCGATGGATCCTCCTCCCCCCGAAAAGCTTTCTAAGCTTTTATTTACAAATCTGTATTTAATATAATTTGCAATTTTTTTTTAGAACTTTCAGTTGCATTTTAGCCCTTTTCCACTTTCTTAATGTAAGGGATCGCATTTTATTTCATCATGTAGACAGTTACTACAGTCAGGTCCCTAAGCCCTTTAATAAGCAAAACAATTTCATTTCTAAGCAAAATAGCTTTATTTATAGTATACTCTGAAGAGCAAACAACAGCAAGAAAACAAATAAAATACTTTTATTCCTGATACGCAAAATATTTTTAAAACAATGAATTTTTTTCAAAAACAAACAAAACAGCAAATAAAACAAGTAAAATATTTTTATAATATAATATATAAACCACTAATATCTAAACAAAATGTATAATATTTTTAGACACTTTTATTTCTAAAACACTTCGAAACGGTATCTTTGGCTGTACAATGCAAGAATTACGTTTCTTCACGTTTCATTCCTATTTAACAGTACAGTATGTAATATATTGTCGTATACAGAATAATTTATTATTATGTTATTTAAAGTTACTTAATTGATTGAAAAGTTAAACGCAAGTTGTAATTATTTATGTTTCAAGAACATCTTGATTTACATAGCATTTCAGTATTATTCGAATCAAACAAAGAAGTGACGATATTACACATTAAGTTCAATAAGAATAAAAATAAGAAAACTACTGTTCTGAACTTTAATCCGAAGACTTTATTTTAAACAGACCACAATTTTAATACATATTTAAATATTTCAGACTCGATTTCGTACATTTTATATCATGGGTATTTGAGCAATATTAAAGAAGAAATCAATGAATTCTTAGCAATGTAAATGTGTGTGTGTGTATATATATATATTGTTTACTAGATTTTAAACTTTATTACGTAAATTATTATTTACATATTTACATATTTTTAAAGCCTAAAAATGCCTTCCCTTTTTTTAAATAGAAGCGTCTAAAGTTTTTTTCCTCGAGAAGCATCGTATCTAAAAGACTAATAAATGTTAACTAAGACGGAATAAGAATATTCAGTAATTTTATCTATATTTTCAAGTGATGGACTGACAGCAAGTATTTGGTTATGAATCAGAACTATTTGTGGGAAATGTTCCTGAAGAAAATATAGGGTGTTTCATACTTCCCTCCATGGTTATAGAAGCTTATAATATACCAGTTATAATAAACCTTTTTCTAAACCGTTACTTCATTTTTTTGCATGCAAATACAAAAATTTCGCTTTTCAACTTATGTATGACGCCAGAATTGGGTCTCAGATTTTAAAACTAAATGTCTCGGTCACTTGTTATCGTCTGTTATCGCTATGGGAGTTATACGCTTTGTGTTTCATTTTTTAGAAGGTGTATAAATTTTTTCTAAATGTGCTATAGGGACTTGGAGTGTTAAAGGTAAAATTTTCCATTTTCACAAAATTTATTTTTTTAATTTAAAAATTTTCAAACCAGAATATGAACATATGAGTCACTTAAAATATTTTTGGAACTGGCAGTAATGTCTACGACAGACGATTGCAGAAAAAATGTCAGTATAGGGAATGTTATGGATATGATGATATCCGTATGTAGACGGATTACATGTCTAGATAATTACACGTATAGATACACACATACAAAGATAGATAGGATAACTAGATAAGGAAAGCTACAAAATACGCATAAAAGTTTTAAACTTTCTTCTATAAAAAAGAAAATTTAAAGTAAAATAACATAAAATAATTATTATTGGTTCCAGGAGAGAAACAATAAAGAAGCAGCATTTATTTGAGAGAGGAATGTAAATAAAAATGCAAATCCAATACTATTGTAATAAATATAATTGAAGTAACAAACACTACTCAAAGGAGAATTTTTCCATTAAATAAATAACAGTAATTCCAAGTACTACCTTCCGATAGCACTGAATTTCCTCTTGAAACGACAGACCTCTTGAAACAACAGAACAAAGGAAGAAGTTCAATTTTGAAAGCTCCAATGCTTGTTTCTGCATTTTTGTGTAAAATAGAATAAACAGGAAAATAGGATTATAACATTACCATGTCGTTGAAAACCTACATGGTAATGCAGGTTTTTTCGGTTTTGTGATTATGGCAAAGTGCACTAAGACTATCTGTCTACAGGGGCGGATACTTTCATGAAGGACTTTCTAAGAGAAACTGACTCATATACACGTTACACATGGAGAAAACCACGAAAACGCTCATGCAGCCAGCCCGTTCCCCAGGAATCGATCCCAGGTTGGAACTGCCAGTGTTTAGCGATTTTACCGCTCAGCCTCTTTTGGGCATATTATTACCTTGTAGAGTCATTAGGTTATTTTGAAGTAGGAGATGTGAAAAATGTGCAATGCCTCGTCGGGTCTCGAACTCTCGACCTCTCGAATACACTTCGAGTATGCTTCCAATTACATCACGAAAGCATGTGGAAAGAGCAGAATATATTATAACCCTTTAAAAGAAAGATTACCACCTGAATACATATTTATAAGAAAAAGATATAGGTACAGAAGATTAGATCCTCTCAAATGCTTTTCATTAGTATGAGATTTAATGTTGGGTGCTGATGACATTGTATACAAATATCTGAATCATAAATTTCGTAGTTGACACGATTTTTAACTTTACAAATCCACTTGATTTATTATACTGATGATATAAAATATCAGTTGTTGTAAAATTTTATAAGGGGTATAAATAAATTGATTATTACATTTGCATTAATTGGATCCACTTTCTTACGCTGTTGAACTAGTACTTTAAATATGGAAGATAAAAGAAAGATCTTATATCTCATCAATCGTCCACAACTATTGATATTCATCTATGGAAAACAAAAACCCATAAATGAAAATAATCATTCCCTTTTTCAGGCGTCAACAAAAAAGGAAGTGAAAATTTGTGTGAGAAAAATACAGTTAATTTTTTATCATTAACAGCTAAATAGCATTAGGAATAATAATAATGGGAATAATAATAACAATAATAACTTAAAAAAATTATATACATCTAAATGCCTAGGCATATGTTTGCATGTAAAATGATTTTATGAGTAAAAATAACTGAAATAGCTACATGATTTTTTTTATAGGTCTTTTACCTCCTCAGTATAGCTTTCACTGCGTGGGCCACTTTTATCGGAACAACAGCTGACAATTCCTATGGTTACGGTTATGGTTTAGCAAGCAACAACTACTACAAGCCTTACTACACCACTTCAAAACCGGTTTATGTGAATTCCTTCAAGCCTTACTACGGTTATAAGCCTTATTACGTATCCGCAAGTACGTATGACTACAAACCATACTACGGATATGGCAGCATCTACGGTGGAGGTTACGGCTATGGTTACAAACCATACTATTCAATGTACAGGCCAAATTATGGTTACTATAAACCATATTATGCGTATAATCCTTATTATTATGGAAGCTATCAACATGGCATAGGTTATTACGGTCACAGAAATTACGATTACGGAATCGATTGGTAAAAATACCTTTCGACTTTCGAATTCAGAACAACTGTGATTTACTTGCAAAAATAGCTTCAAATTGCACTTATTTAGACAATTTGTTGCACAATTCAACATGTTAATGAAAGCAATAGAAAGGTTTGCTTTTTATTCTGAACTTTTCATGTAAAACTCTGCATAATTTGGAAGTAAAGGTGACAGACTTGAAGACTGTTTCTTATAAAATTAGAATGTCCTATTTTGTCTACTTATTATGTTGCAACTTTTTTATTATAAAATTTGTTTATTTATGCTGAGAAATAAAGGAGGTTTTTAATGAAAAAGTGAAGCTTCATTTGTGAGTTCTTTGTAAATTAAATCGCTTCATTTTCGTCGATATAATTGCAGTTATTTACATCTACGTTTATAAAAATTTTGTTTCCAAACGTTCTTACTTAAACTAATAAATATATATAGTAAGTAAATATCATAAATAAAAATTATTAAGAAAACCTGAAAGTGTTCAGATTTTGAAAGCCACCTAAACGGGTTCTTTTGAAGTTTAATATGGTTTACCAGTACAGATTATCTATACAGATGAAATCATGTGGGATAGTGAAACATTTGGTAGAATACTAGATGAATATACGTTTAGACTAACATGGAAGCGTTACAGTTCTTTTGTATATTTAAGAAGTGAAAAAAGTATAATTTACTTCTATCAAATGTTTAACTCTTTTAATTTGCTATATCATAAATTAAATGCATTTTTATTTAAATCAATCAGATTAAAACGTGAAAAAATAATATTCTGCAGAACTGCATCTCTTGCTAGCTTGGCCTGATAATCAATAACATGCGGACTTTATTTGAAACATACACATAAACATCTTATATTTTATCGAATGGCAGCAGTCTCGAAAACTGAAACAACACAAAATCGTGTTTCAAGACTAAATAGCTCTTTGGGCTAAAAACTAAGTGCTCTTTTTGGTTTTAAATAGTCTGAATCTTTCGAAAATTATGGAACAAATTCTTTTAATACTTATTCTTAAGTTCGCAATAAAATGTAACTGTAACACAACCTTAAATTTCTGGGAAAGTGTGAAAGAAATAATAGTAATAGATGCTGTTAAAATTCAGATAAAGATATTTTTTTTCATAGATTTATTATAAGGTATTCTAACTGCAAGGCCAGCACTAGATTTTTTTGCCTCCCAGTGCAAACTCCAAAATTCTGCCTCCTGCTTCCTTTCTAAATTAAAAAATATTTGCCGGCCCTGTCTAGTTGTAATAATCAAAATTTTGAAAGCAAAATAGAACAGTAGCATAAATTTTCAGAAATATTATAAAATAAAACTAGTTTTATTTAAAAAAAAAGCTGAAAGAGTTCAGAATTTAACGGTCTTTTTATAATAAAATGTTTTTAAATATGAACTAGAGAATATTAAAAATTGTTTTTATTATTCTTAAATTATCAAAATTTAAAGATAGGTTTCTACAGCTCAGTTAAACAAAATGTGCATTGGAGCTTTTTAAGCATTTAGCATATTTATAAATATTAGTATATTTTATAAATATTTAGGAATAAAAGGTAAGAGTTTTAATATATATCGCAATATCAATGCTAAATTAATATTTCACAGAGAAAATTATTAGACATTTTTTCTGAAGTAATAAATACTTCATAGATTTTTAATCTTGTCTTAAACATTATGTTTGTAAAAACACTCATTTTTTCAACACTCAAACTTTTCTGATTTTTTTTTTGCTTTTTATCAATAAGAGAGAGGGAAAAACTATCTCGTGTTTACTCAATGCATGATCGCAGATATGATTTGGAGTTTAAGATAAAAACTTGTTGATGTAGGTACTCCTGTCAGAAAGCATTTTGTGAAGAAGATACTCAGATAAAGCAAATGTTATATTTTAAGTGAAGTTGCATAAACTATACTATTATGGCTAAGTTAATTAAAAGTTAGTTTTAGTTTAATTTTGAACTGATGTTAAAAATAGTTAGATACGTAAGAAGTTTCCCTAAGGAACTCTAAGTATGTGATTTAAAATCATAAAAAGAAGATACCGCACTGAAAGAAAGGTAAGTAATGATTATGTCAAAGCACATAAGAGATATGTTTTTAACAGGACAAATTTTTAACCGGAGTTTTCACGCAGAAATTTTTTAAGCATACTGATTGATATTTATATTGCTCATAAATAATATTAAAGAAATTCTCATGCATATCGATACATAAAAACAGATTTCCTTTTCCTTAGACACGAAGAAGTACGTAAAAGTCTTTTCATTATTGGCTCTATTTATTAGCCTTCCCTGTTATTTACATAAGACATATTTATGCATGCAGAGCATTGTAACTATAGAAACCTATTATAGTTTTATGTTTCCTGAAGGAAACTTGTTACAAACTTCCTTCTGTTGGCGAAAGAAAAAAAGTCGATTACTTCTTTATTTGTTAATCTCCCTTATTTTAATAACAATTTAATTTAATGCACCAACGCACCCAGTAAAGCTCAGGATAATTTTTAAACTTAATTACTTGTATATGTGGACAATTGAACTTCCTGAAACAATGTTGTTCTGCTTTCTAGGTATGTGTATATATATAAAAGAAAGATTATATTATTTAAATTTGTTCCCCCAAAAGGCTCATTTTGCTCTGTGTGCGGTAGGTTTTTAAGATGATTCTTTTGGTAAGTGTTTTTGATTATTTTTCACAGAACCTGAAGTACAGTGGGATTTCGGTTCCCTATTTCTATCTCTAATTCACCACCCTTTTGATTTAGATTACTTAAAGATACTTTATGAAAATATCCTCTGCGTGTTTTTTTTTTAAATTTTGGGGTAATGTTTTATGAACATTTGTTTCATATCCTCTTTACATATGTTGAAATGGTAAAACGACAGAGAGTAACTGCAATCATTCCCGAGTTTTTGAAATATGGAGGAACTCGTACATTCATTAACAGTGAGCAAAAATGTATTTTATTGTTAAGAAAATATCATTAATATTACCAACATATTTTAAACTAGTTTTATCATAACTTTTCTGTACCTTTTGTTCACTGTTTTCCAGCCAGCTCATTACAAACTAGGCAAACTGATGGCAGAGATAAGTAATTAAAACTAAGAATTAATATTCTTCCCTCTAATTTGAAAGGTAATGAAGTGAATGCGAAGATTAAAACTTTGCTAGCCCTAAGAACTATTACATTTAATTTATAACCTGCAACTGTAGGAATGATTAGTAATCAAATAAAAAAAAATTATAAATGAAATTCGAGCATTTACTGTCGCGAATTTTCAGTTTCTCTCTTTTTTCCTTTTTTTTTTGTAGAAAGAGAGTGGTAGATCAATAATTAGACCTAAAAATAAATTAAAGATTTTAGAAATTTTAATTTTAAGAGGAACAAGAAAATTTGATACGAAAAAATTAATTAGTGGAGTGATGTATCTTCGAGCTATTTTTCCTGCAAGAGATGGCAGCACAAGATGTGCGTTTAGTCGTAGAATCCTTGTATCGTTAATTCTTTTCTCTTTCTTTGCTCGAGCAATGTTAGAGCGAGTTCAGAATCCAAATAGAGTTACGTTTTTAGAGACCTAACCACTTCTTTTTCTTTTGTATCTCTTTTTCTTTTTGTAAGTTGCATGGAAAAGGAATTCTTGAATTAATTCTCTATCTTTATTTTCTTTTTTGTGTGTTAAAAGTTAAGTAGCAGCAAAAGAACAGAGGCTAAAAGAATCTGAGAATTCTATTTTAAACGAAACAACGATTATCTCATGGTACCGACAAACAATCGCTCGTGATAGTCCCGAACGATCCTTCACGTTCGGGACTTTAATGATGCCGATTTATCAATTATGCAGATTATCGGCCTAAAATTATACAATTCTTCAAAACAATTTTCGAAATATAAAAAGAGCTTGCATGTTATAATTCTGAAAACATATTTAATGAGTCAAAATTCATAATTAAATTTAATTGTAGTTTAATTTTTTAAAAGCATTTTTTGGCTTAAATTTTAGAAACATATTTAATCAATCACCCTTAATTAAACCTAATTGTAACTTAAATCTTTTAATCTTTTTCGCTTTAAATCATTGTTATTGCGAGTGCATGAAGACTTTTCAAACAAAATTCGAAAGACCGCTTGCTTCAAAGATAACGGTTTTTTTTTTTTTTTTATAAAAATT
>KK120847.1:1520212-1541803 GCA_000611955.2 Stegodyphus mimosarum
TTCTTCATTCATTTCATTAGTTTAATTCAGTAATTATTCATTATTTTAATCCAGTAAATTACGAATAAAAATTTAGAAACTAATGGTAGAACCTGATCATGGAGCTGGAGTAAGATGTAGCTGCGGTCATGACCTGTTAAACGCTTCTTTATTCTTGAGGAAACATTTCTGAAGTAAACATACACTGCTAAACAGGCAAAAGACGCAGATTCGTTCTTCAACAAAGTTCTTACGTAACTTCAACAATTATGTAACTGCATTTCACATATTTCACGCAGTCTACTTTTCTAAATAATGAAGAATCTGTAAGTAACTATGTATGCATGTTTATGAAGAAAGGACGGCAATTAGAGACTCCAAATTGTTAACACACATAGTTCTTCAAACGAATATGTGCACCGAATTGACCGAAATTGAAATCTCGATTTTTCAAAACATATGCACTGGTGAAATAAATTAAGAGAATTTTCATATTTGATCTACGATCTCCAAAACTACTGGACAGATTTTAATAAAATTTGGTGTGAACATAGGTTGATATAATACAAACAAAATAAACATTCAACAGTTATAATAGACACACATGTTCGTGAGTAACACTCATGGGAGTCTGAATGCCTGAAACAGCGGTTGCAGAAGACATAAAAGAAATGGGTTAATAGGGAGTATGGTCCCTCGTACAGCCATATAGGCCTCGCAGCGTGATGTCATACTGGAAATAAGGCAATTTATCAGCGTCTGTGGCAATTGGTCCCACTCATTCAGCAATGCAGTTTTCAGCTCCTGGATGGTTCTCGGAGCGGGCTTGCGAGTTGTAATTGCCCTCCCCAAAGCGTCCCAGACATGCTGTAGAGGGTTGAGGTCTGGAGACCTGGCTGGCCAATCTATCCGGCGAATATTCTCTGTCGAGAAATTCGTCGACCAGAAGAGCTCTATGTGGCCTCGCATTATCGTCCTGTAAGATCAACTCAGGCCCATTATACCCCGAAAAAGGTGAACATAGGGCTCCAAGACCTCATCCCTATACCTCACACCAGTCACGGAGCCGCTGTCAAAGACGTGGAGAGGTGGCCATCTTGGATTGCGGCCATCCAACATGATGCCTTCCCAGATCATTACACCACCACCGCCATAACTGTTGATTTCGCGAACATTGGAGAATAGGTAACGGGTCCCTGGCTCTCTCCATATGAAAGTACGGCGAGAATCGGTGTTTAGGCTAAAACAGGACTCGTCGGTGAACAGAAAGGTCACGCATTGCTCCGTACTCCAATCACTACGCTGCCTGCACCATACTAATCGGACTCTCCTGTCCATAGACGTGAGCGAGACGCAAACAGCCGGTCTTCTGGCAAACAATCCCTTCTCAGCCAATCTTTTGGAAACAGTCACCCTTGTTACACGGGTTCCTGTGGCTGCATACAAGTCCAGAGAGAGCTGAGAAGTTGTAGCCCCTCTGTTTCGTCTCGTTAAAATGGACAAATAGCGATCTTTTTTGGTCGTCGTGTCTCTTGAACGACCTTGCCGAGGCTTTGTTTCGATGGATCCAGTATCCTGGAACTGTTTCCATAGGTTACACCCGACGATGGGCGTTAAATTAAACTCTCTGCATATCTGGACTTTCGATTGGCCTGCCTCTAGCCTCTCCACAATTCGCCACCTCATTCCATCATCTAGACGTTGGTGGTTACTCATTTTACTGTTCCGATATGAATTGAACCGATTGCTGCAAGATAACACCAAGAAATTCGCCGAGGTGTGTTAGCGAACGTAATTCGTCTTACCCTCCATGCTTTTATAAAGCCTATTTTTCTGTTGGCTTCGCCTACACACACGTGTACAATTAAGTATTTGCCGTACAAGACTTGCATTTTTATCTAGAAGCAGTGGTTCTTTCTTCAGTGCAATTCGATAAAATATGCAAATTCTCTTAATTTATTTCATTTGCGTATTTTGTGCTAATTTAATGAAATGTTGATTAATAAAATGAACAATTTAAACGTAGTATGTTGCTACTTGAAAAAGAGTAAGATATTTATGTTTCAAGTTTAATCAGAAAACTTATAAAGTATTTTCGCTTCCCTTATTGCGTGTCTTCGTGATGTAATTGGAAGCAAATCCAGCTGAATATCGGGAGTTTCGGAGTTTGTGTCCTGGCGACGGCATTTCAAAACTTGCATGTTTCCTGTTTCGACTAACATAATGGATCTACAGTGGTTCTCGAACTGAAACGTGGTGTACGAAAATTCGTTACCGTCACGGATTGGCGACTAAGCCCAGCGCCTAATCAGTTGTTCTTTAAATGGAGGATAGTATAAGGTATTTTCTTCCTCCTTACTGCGCTCCTTCGTGACGTACTTTGAAGAACATCTAGCTAGCAAACAGGAGGTCCGAGGTTTGAATCCTGGTAAGAACAGAGAACATTTTTCATGTTTCCTGCTTCGACAATTATAATGACTCTACAAACTCACTGATTTGAAAGAAATGGGTTGCCACTTTCCGAAATAAAATATTATTATCTCCCACGCACCAGTGTGTTGCCATTCGCCAAAGTCTAAGACATTAAATTCTGCTTTCAAATTTAATTAAGAAACTAAGTCATTTGAAAGCTGAGTCCAGCTTATTACCTTATTGATTGCTCATCCCTAGTTTATTTACTTTAAAACCCACGTGTTAGAGACATAGACACTAATGGACAATAAACACAAAATGAAACTTGAAATAACTTCAGGAAGACTAAAGCATATACTTTTAGCTTTAAATTATCGATATATTCCAAAAGTTCCTAAAAGGAAATACGCTCTTGCGCAGATATATTATTTTTACGACCTTAGGGTCTATTATGCATGAGTAGACGTTTTTACGCTCATAATCAGGTGATTATAAATAGAAAAGCAATAAACATTTTACATTAAAAAGGAATAGCATGATTCAAAACTTTTATCTTTATAATTTTCAGGTACTTATTGCCCTAAGCATGCTCCTTTGTCCTGATGCCACTCATGCTGGAGGTGGATACTTTGCGGGTGGCTTTGGTTATGGTGGCAACAAAGGCTACTTCGGGTATACTGGCTTTGCTCCATTTGCTGGTCTAGGATATGGCCCAGGAATTGGTCTAGATGCAGGACTTCCAGGAGCTGGCGGTCTGGGTTTTCCTGGCTTTGGTCTCGGCTTTGGAAGAGGAAATGGTATTGGATTCGGAGCCAATCCAATCGTTGGTGGATATGGAGTAGGACGTGACCTGGGATATAGACAAGATCTCATTGGATGAAAAATAAACTAAAATTAAAATCTTTATA
Source organism: Stegodyphus mimosarum (assembly GCA_000611955.2). Classification (NCBI taxonomy): domain Eukaryota; kingdom Metazoa; phylum Arthropoda; class Arachnida; order Araneae; family Eresidae; genus Stegodyphus; species Stegodyphus mimosarum. Next base: position 1,523,512 of record KK120847.1, read on the forward strand.
AAAAGAAAACTTTCAAAGAGAATGTTTTCTTTTTCATTCCTAACTTAATTTCCTTAGCATTATATACATTTTTATTTATTTTTTGAACAACATATTGATATATACATGTATATTTAGAGATAGTATTTTTATAAAAAGAAGACTTTCAGCGCAAGTGTTTTCTTCTTCATTCATAACGTAATATGAAGCACCTTTCTTTCCCTGTCATTATATACATTTTTATTTATTTTTTAAACAACATATTGCTATATACATGTACACGATGTCTGATTTCGTAATAAATTTGAACTGATTTTCATAGTATGATGTGCTTTATTGAGCTGAATTTTACCTGCTCTTAATTGATACTCATTAACAAGAATAAGAATTACAGTATTTGATCATAAAATATCTGGTTGGCAAGAAGAAATTTTGGTTTTTAATGGGAATTAAAACTCGATTTTTTTTATATACATAAAAGTGAATTTTAATTAATCAAATAGCTTCCATTCTGTTCAATGACTATTTGCTATCATTCTGATAACTTCATGTTTCCGGACCCACAGAGTTTCTAGTCTTTATCAGCAAAAAGCTCAACTAAGTGAGAATTGAGGTCGTCGTTATTACTGAAATTTTCACTACTGAAAAAACTTTGTAAACTTCTTATGATTTTTAAACTGACCAAAATTTCAAGGGATCATCAGGACCTTTTCTATGGATTATTTTGTCATTTTCTAATGTCTGCAGCTAAATTCTTCATTTCCTTAATGCTCTAAAGCAAAGATCAGCTCTCCAGATATATATTTTACGGTAGAAATTGATCCATTTAATATGCGATATGACTGTTATTTAGTATAGAATGCAACTTTCCATAATCTGGAGGGATGAATGAATAACTTTCCTTTGTTATTTTAATAATTAAGCATTTTGCACACAAAAAGGGAAAATAAAATAATTTATAATTAACATTTATCAAATTTTGATTAAAAGTGAATCTTTACTTAGAGTACCAAATGAAGTTCAAACCATTTAGGTAGTCTATCATTTAATTATTTACAGATTTTGAAAAGAAAAAGCGCCACCCAAAGGGATATGGATTAGTGGCGTTTTGTGGAATTTTAAAAATAATATGAATACTTTCAAATTACAGGTAGTGTCCTATAAGAAGGCTGATAAGGATAAATCGTTAGTATCTGGTGTTCCGGATGCGTTATCTAATGAGTGTTTAGGACCATTTAGAAGTGTAGACATGCCACCGTTTATTGTTTCACCAATGGGAGATTTTAGTTTTTTCTATAATGAGTTATATGAAGTTTGGGCTCTATGGGCTGTACATTTTTATTTATTTAAAATTTAAGGGGTGATAGAAAACACATAAACAAAGAATTTTGACCATACAATGCACGGCCGGAGAGCAAGCGGTGAACCGCTAGACGGCGCTGTAATGGGAAATATAAAGCGCGAGTTTTCTTACATATCGTCATTTCTAGCGTGGATGAAGACACATCGACGTACAGTAATCAGGAAAAAGTGGACATGCATTTTATGTGTGGTCTAACGAATGGGAATGCTCTGGAAGCCGAAAGAATGCACAGATGCACATTTCCCGAGAAGACACGTGCCAGACCGTAAAATATTCGAGCGATTGCGTCGGTACCTGTATGAAACGGTATCCTTTGCCGCCAGCATGCATAAAACCGAGCGTCGCAGGCGTGTGCGAACGCCACAAGTTGTAATGCACATCCTACAAAGAGTGGAAGATCGACCAGATATTAGCACGCGAGAGGTTTCTCGTGCCGTATATATACCCCACTCAGTTGTTTGGCGAGTATTTCGGTATGAAGGATTACACCTCTAACATATGGAGAAAATGCAAGCATTGATACCTGCAGATTATGCGCCAGGTGTTAAGTTTGCACTTTGGTTTTTGCAACAGCTAGCAGCGCAGTCTGATTTTCGTGCACATGTGTTAGTCACGGATAAATGCACCTTTACTCGTAAAGGAATTTCTAATCTTTATCATGCCTTAAACTTTTGTCCATGAGTTTCGAAACACCCTGTATACTAGAAGTATCTGAAATAATTTCAACACTCACTGAACTGAATTGAATATTTATATCATCACTGTCACTAAATTACGTTGCTATGAATAGCTAAGCAAAAGGTGAAAGTGAGAAAGTAACTAAGTGATGCACTGATCACTTCACAAGTCTGTTTTAAAGCTAGAACTAAATTTTTTAAGTAGCCATAAAAGCTTGCAAAAGCTTACAGAAAAGCGCTTAAAGTACATCTCTGTTAAGTGCGCAGTTTGAATTTACATACATTTTCGTTTTTATATTGAGCATGCAAACATTATTGGAATTGAACGTATATTTGAACGTACTAAAAGGTTATTCACAAATACATACGCGGGCTCATGATCTGTAGAGAGAGATTTTTAGGAAATGGCTATTACAACGCAGTGAAGACGTAAATCATTGATCACCGGTAAAGCTTTGTGTTGCAACTTTGCAAACTATTGTAAGATATTTATGTTTCAAATTTGATCAGAAAACTCAGCAGTGTAAAAAAAGAGTATTGCCATTAGCAATGTATGTGTCTTTCAAATTTAACAAACAAACACAGCGATTTAAAGAAATGTATTGTCACTGCCCGGATTCGAAAACTTTTATTTTTCATGCGGCAGTGTTTTGTTATTGAACAAGGCGAAAGTGTTTTTCTTTCAAATTTATTCTGTTATTAATTAATTTAGTCAGCAATTTAAAGCAATAAACCGCAGTTTGATTTCAGTTTTTATAATTTACCAATTAGACCAGTACAAATACACTAATCGGAATCACTAAAATCATTTATATACATAAAAAAGAGTGTTCCCCATTTTTTATGGTATGTGTGTGTAATTCGTACACATTTACAACCATATTCTAACCCTGATGAAATTTTCCACACTTAACCTTCAAAACAACAGGAAGGTCACTGACTACATAAGATTTCGAAAAACACCTTGTGGGGGTCTACACTAAAAACATTTATATTAGAACTCTGTACACACATCACCCATCTTAGGTTCACGTCGCCGTTGTTGAAGCTTCTGCTACCAGAGGAAGTAATACATGCTAAGCAAGGAATTTTTAATCGTTTTTAACAAAAAGCAACTATTAATATTTCCGCTCATTTCCAATTTTAAAATCACGCCACTCTTCTTAGATTCACGTCATCGTTTTTGAGTTCCCGCTAACAGTTCTTGCTAAAAACCTTTAGATGGCGCCTTGTTAGTTTACTCTTTAGAGAAATGTAGAACTTTCGAGAACAGTGAGGAATCTTTAAAGCAGAATTCAAATAAGTTCTCTGCCAGTTTTTTGAGTTTTTTAAAATTCCAGTAAATGTTCCGAAAACGGCGATGAAATCGGACAAAGTGAATGGTTTTTCCCGAACGCTCATTTCCGAAAAAAGGCATAATTACTAACAAGGTAAGTAACATGTCTTACTAAAATCACAACGTGGCAATGTTTTAGTTCCAAAGTTTTATTTAAGCTTGGTAAAATTTTGCACAATGCACTTTGAATCAAAATAAGAGGAAAATCTCTGTCAACTTGAGATTTCAAAAACACTAATCTCATCCCCCTAAATGAAACCTCTTAAATCTTCGTAAAGCGTGGGCAGCGCCGGGTTCTTCAATTAGTAATATGTAAATTCGCAGGGTATAAAAATGGATATAAATCTTGGTTTACGCCTTGAAGATTCCTTATATATTTACCTAAAAGAACGAGTCTAAGGTATTTGTCGTCTGATTGTTACTTATAAGTCATCCCACGTGTGTTATTGACGTTATTACAGCAGTAAACAGATTGGTAAGCAAGAACAGTTATTTCGAACAGACTGCACAAAGTTCTCTGAGCAACAGGATTTACGGGGCATATATTACACAGATTCCCCCCGGTTTGAATCAGTACAATATAAATCATAAATATGTCCTTCATATAAACTTAAAAAATTCATTTCTGTTTCGCAACTTCGATGCTTCTTATTCAGAAGTGGAAACTCCGGTTTATTACCAAACTCAACATTTAAAAAAACCTCTCACAGGCTTCTAGGTTTCGAGAAAAAGCATCGAATCGTGTAATTACCCTTGCTTCCGAAAGTCATCTATTATGCTTGGAAAATCATATAATAAGGAGCTGTTAGAAAGATAATGTGTATGTAAAGAGTCTCATTTTCTTATTGTGTTGTTTTAGAGGCAGTTTTTTTTTTAAGATGAAAATATTTTTTTTTAATCTTCGTAATAACAGCAATACATAACAAAGTACTGTAGCTGTTGTTGATATAGCCTAAAAATATTTAAAAACTCTTTATCAGGACTTAGCATTCTGTGTGTATTCTTTGAGAACATGGTAAATTCTGTAAAGGGGTTCTTATCCTTACGTTCTAAGTCCTGAACTGGAACAGGGAGCGGAAGGTACGCTATGTTCTGATGTAACTGCTGGGCTGGAGAATAACTGCACGTGAAGGGATTTGAAATCCTCTTTTATTCACTCACTATTAAATACAAACCTCCCAATTCGGGAGAGATACAGAACGTAACAGACCAAACTTTGGTCGAACTTAACAATCAAATAAATTTAAATAAATTAAAATATAACTTAAATTAAACTTTGCTTCGCAGAGCAATTCGCGGAGATTGGCCTCTACCGAAAAGGGTGCGTAGCAAGGTATACTAAATACTACCGCACTTTAATTTATTTTACAAAGCAATCACGTAGTAAGCACTATGGCTTATAAATTTAAACTGCTAGCTGGTCAGGCGAACGTTGAGCAGCGTGACCGTGATCTGAGGCAAAGCTCTCACACACCGAGAGGTTTCTACCTCTGTCTTAAATAGTGCTTGGCTGAACTTCAAAAATTAGCATAAGCTAAAAACGCGCGCTTCTTCTGACAGGAAGTTGAAGCAGAGAGGAGATAGAAAAGATTTAAATTAAAATAAACTTGGTTAGTTTAACTAAAACCTTACAAACTTCCCGCCAGAATTGCGATAGTTAAACTACTTTGGTCCAAACGGACCATGTTGAAAACTAGCAATTCTAAATAGTCGAAAATTTCACTGTTCTAAACTTAGGCCAACTCTTACAAGGCAATATATGTTTGTGTAAAATACAGACGAAATTTTCTGGAACAACAATCTTCAACATTTTTTTTTTCAAGTCTTATTCTTCAAACAGTCTTACTCCTTCCAGCAAAATCTGGAAGGAAAACAACTTTAGTATGACATAATAACAGAATAATTCTAAGTGGTACAAATCCTTATTTTTTTTTTTTTGTGTAATTTTGCACACACACATTATCATTCAAGCACAATTAAATTCTTCCCCCGTATGCTCTCTCACCGGTGTTGGATGTAAAGCAAACCGCCATTGCGGGTTTTTATGTGTTCGGGGGTGTTCAACTCTTCCACCTACAATCGACTAACATTAGTTAGAACTTGACATACGAGACCTGAAAAAAACGCCCTATAACCAGCTAATCCTAAGGTTCTCACTAGCTTTATGTCTAACACTTTAAGTGTATTTGGTGGAGAGCCTAATTAACACTTGCATTCTAAAATAGTCAATCTTTAACTTTTCATGCATACAAATTCGCAGTTTGCACACAACATTCACATTAATATTGCACTTAACGTGCATTGCTAGCATAATATTATTTGTTACATTTCATAACACATTAACAATTTCATAGCAATCCTGAAATGCAAATAGAGGTTAAATTTCTAAGCTTACAGAAATATAGGTTAAATTTCTAAGCTTACAGCAAGTGCTTCCTATTCCTTTCTCAAGGTACTTTCTTGAAATATCAAATTACATTGAATTAATAGTCTACAGACTAAATCGTGTTTTTCAATTTTCCGAATTTTCATTCTAGACATTTTACAAGTCTTTAGACAAAGCGTCATACAAAATCATTTAGTTAACATATTCTTTTCAGCAATTCATTGCTTTTACAGAATTAATCTATTTACAAAACATTAAGTGATTTTAAATCTTTGAAAATTACAATTTCTTTTAACAAAACATTTTACTTTCCATATGAGGACTTATCGCTCACTTGGCGTAAAAGTCAACCTCGCTTGAGGTAAAATCAGCCCTGCAACTTGCAGTATACTCAAAAATTAACTAAACTTTTGAATACGAAATTGTACTTATCTTATTATGATCGTCCATCCTTTTCTTGGCCCAATCTTTAAAACTTGAGTAAGTTGTGGCCTGGTTCAGTTTCCTCGTTTTTCGTTGTTCTTTCGGAGCCTGCTCGTCTCTTTTTCTTTTGAAATTCCGTCGTTGTATCCTCGGCAATTTCCTTTGTAGAGGAGGTTGCTCCGCTGGACGTTTGGTGGACTGGGCCCTTCTCTCCTGGGCCCTTGCTCGTTGCTTGTCCTGGTTCCTGCTGTATTCGGGAAGTTGATTCTCAGGCTGCAATCGACGTTTCTTGCTTCTCAGGCACCTGTCCGATGATTCCACAGTTCTTTTGGATACATTGGGCTTCCCTTGCCCATTCTGCTTTCTTCTCTTGGTGCGCTCGTAATTCCGTTCGTAGATTTGTTCACCTGCATCGTGAGACTTTCTTTTGAAACCACCTTTTTGGTTCTTATTTCTTTGTTGGGGGGGAGCTTTCTTCTTCTGACATTTCGATGCCGTTGTAGCTGGTTCCTGCTGTTTTTGCTGACGTATATCTTCCTGGCTAGTCGATTGCCTCGGATCCTGAAACGAATCTTTAAATACAGCCATTTTGCTGCGATTATAGAACGGTTTTATTTGGTCCACATTCGCTTTGAGCGTTTGACCATCATTTCTTTTTAATATAACCACTGCCCCCGTAATTTGTTCAATTGTGAACGGGCCTTCAAAACGCGGAAAAAATTTCCCCACCTTTTCCTCTGGGGCATTTGACAAGTTGTGTTTAATCTTCAACACTTCATCTCCCACATTGTACTTGACCTCTCTTCTTTTTAGGTCATAGTACAATTTCTGTTTTCTTTGGGCCATTTCTATATTTTCCGTCGCTTCCCGTATTAACTTTTGTATATCACTCATTTTAAATTCTTCTGCCCTTTCCTGTACAAAGAACAGTTTATCTAGGGGGGTCAAGATCTTTCTTCCTAAGAAGAGTTCAGCGGGTGTTTTTTGTGTAGTATCGTGTTTGGCGGTCCTAAGTGCAAATGCAAATTCATTTATATGGCTATCCCAGGTAGAGTGATAGTTTTTCACATAACTACGAATTATTTTCACTACATTTCTATTCACCCGTTCCGCTATGTTTGACTGCGGACGATACGGGACCATCTTTAGATGACGTATGCCCAGTTTTGCACACATTTCCTCAAACATTTTACTAACAAACTGAGGACCATTGTCTGAAATAACTTTTAGGGGCGCCCCGTATTTTAAAATATACTTATTTAGAATTGAATCTACTACAATTTTTGCAGACGCGCGTTTTAACGGAATTAACTCTAACCATTTGCTAAAATGATCCACTATAACTAAAAGATATCGGCTTTTATTAACTTTACTTCGAGGGTAAGGTCCAAGTAAATCGATGCCTATTATTTGATTTGGGAATTCTGATTTAATACTATTTAGGAACCCGGCCGGGCGGAAATTAACATAATTATTTAATTGACATGTTGGGCACGACTGGACATACGCCCTAGTAAACTTTTGCAGTTCTGGAAAGAAAACTGCCTCGCGAACTCTCTGAACAGTTTTTCTTATACCTAAATGAGCCGAAATGGCACAATCATGCAACTCTTCTAATACATTCAACCTCATGCTAGCTGGGATAACCGGTCTATATTCATGATTCTCATTAGTAGCTTTCGTATAGAATAACAGTCCGTCAATTAATTCGTAATTTTCGGCCCTATTTCTTATCGGCACAATATCCGGATGATTGAAATTCTCAGGGTCGGCCAAATAATTGTATATATTTTTGAACTCCGGATCTTTTTTGAGTTCGGCTATTACTGTTTCACGAGAATCTAATACTTTGGATGTTAACATGGCTATCTTAATTACACTTCCATTTTCATCTAAGTTAATTCTGCTTAAAGCATCTGCCACAACATTTTCCTTTCCCGGCGTATGTTTAATTATTAGGTTATATTCCTGTAATTTGAGAGCCCACCTTATTAATCTGGGTGATAAATTTTTTCCAGAATAGAGTCTAGTGACCGCCGCGTGGTCGGTATATACAGTTACTGGAGAACTTCCAAAGAACACACGAAATTTCTGTACTGATGCTAACACTGCGAGAGTTTCTCTCTCTGTTGCGGAATAGTTTCTTTGGGTTTCATTTAATGTTCGGCTGAAAAAAGCCACGGGCTGACCATTTTGGGAAAGCACTGCACCAATCGCGAAATCTGAAGCGTCCGCTGAAATCTCTAATCCTTTATCCCCTTCTGGAAATTTTAAGACGGGAGCTTGAGTCAATGCGTCTTTCAATTTTTGAAACGCCAAGTTGGCTTCTGCTGACCACGAAAACCTAGCTTTTTTTCTTTTCAACTTTAGCAGTGGCTCAGCTATTTTTGCAAAGTCTTTAATGAAAGCCCGGTAATATGAACACATCCCGAGAAACGACGATAATTTCTTCGCTGTTTTAGGAACAGGATAATTTCTAATGGCTACTATTTTTGACTGATCCGTTTCGATTCCCTTTTGGGAAATTTTAAATCCTAAATAACGTAACTCTTTTGCGGCAAATTTACATTTAGACGCATTTATCTTTAAACCAGCTTCGTTTAACAATGAAAATACTTTTCTTAAATCTTGTAAGTGTTGTTCTAGAGTACTACTCGTAATTATAATATCGTCTAAATATATGAAAGTGCTTTTACCAAGGACTGGTCTTAAGACGATGTCCATACATCTTTGGAACGTTGCCGGCGCGCCGGATAATCCGAACGGCATTCTAAGAAATGCGTACGTACCAGATTTCGTTATGAACGCGGTTTTGTGTACGTCCTCGGGTTTTACCCCAATCTGAAAATAGCCACTCGTGAGATCTAATGTAGTCATGTATTTTGTAGACGAAATATTTCGAATAATTTCTTCAATTATCGGCAACGGATATACAGGATATTTTGTAACTGAATTTAACTTGCGATAATCTATAGCAAAACGCCACCGCTTCGGGTGCGTAATCGGGTAATCATTATTTTTCTTACACAGGACAACGGGGCTAGCATAACTGCTAGAAATTGGCGTGATGATTTTATTCTTTAACATCTCTTTAATATGATGTTCAATTATTTCTTCTTTTGTCCTATCATATCTATATGGCTTTTGCCTAACTGGCTGAGCGTCCCCCGTGTCAATGTCGTGGTTCACCACCTGCGTAAAGCCTGGTACATCACTAAATAAATTCGCAAAGTGACTTACCAGACCTTGGATTTTCTCTTTTTCCTCTGCTTGTAAATGTTCCAAGTCCAGCTGCGGGGGCTTATCATTCTTCGCTTCAATTGGCTTCATATTTAATGTTAGTTCTCCCCCCTTGAAATCAATTTTTGCTTCTGCCAAACTAAAAAAGTCCACACCTAGAATAATACAAGTCTGCAGGTTACGCACAATATAAAACAGGATTCTTACCTGTTCGTTGTTGATACGCACGAACAATGGTACTTTTCCTAAACAGCTACATTTTTCTCCTTGGGCCGCTATGACATCCGTGTCTCTTGCACTAAAAATTCTGTAACGTCGAAAGTGCTTCTTAAAGAATCTTTCCGATACGAAGCTGCTTTGGGCTCCTGTATCCAAGAGGGCTGTCGCCGGTATGTTGTTGATTAGAACTTCAATCTTCGGCAAACTCAAATTCTTAACGACCACGGTGTTTAAATTGATTTTGGAAGGGTTTTGCGCTGCTTCGGACTTCTTCACCTTCCTCGAAGAAATCCCTCTTAGTTTAAATTCTTTTTCTTCTGGTTGCCCTCGGAATCTTTGCTTGTTCTTCTATTAAATTCCCTTCGTTCGCCGCTCGCTTTAGGAGACACATCTTTCTTCGGCCATTGCTTCGCCTTATTCCCGTAACTTTGATTTTGCTTTTGCTGCGGTCTTGGCGAACTCCACTGACTTCTTCGCTCAAATTGGCGTCGTCGTTCGTTGTCGGCTGTTCTTCGGCTTTCAAATTGTACCGCGAGCTCAAATAATCTGTCTAATGTTGTTGGATTTCTTAGTTCGATGAAATCTTGAACTTGGGGCAGTAGCCTAGGAAGTATAACTTGAATAATTTCAGGATCCGGGCGACTTCCATACAAAAGCTTGAAAACTTGAATTTTCCTCAAAATAAAATTAGACAAATCTTCTATTCTTTCTTGGTATCGGCTAAACAGTTCAGCTTCCAATCTGGCTCGATCTCGCACCACGGGAAATGCTTTCACTAGAGAATTCTTGAAATTTTCATACGTGTATGTGGGGCTTCCTGGTTCCCCCAAGAGATTCTTTCCGATGCACTTGAACCAACTTAGCGCTTGGCCCTTCAAAGCGCTGGTAGCAAGAGCGACTTTCTGAAATTCGTGGACTGGATATAGCATGAAGTGGGAGTCTAGCTTTTCCAGGAAATTGATTACGGCTGTCTTGCCGTCAAAACTTGCCGCTGGCTTCATGGCTGCTCGCATGGTTTGTACGATGTAGCCGAATCCTTCTATGCCAGGAGGTGCTATCTCAGGATTCTGGACAGGTACAGCAGGTGTCTCAGGTTCGTCTTCTTGTTGTTGAGGCCATCCTCTTCTTTTTGTGCGGGCGCCACTATCAGGACTTAGCATTCTGTGTGTATTCTTTGAGAACATGGTAAATTCTGTAAAGGGTTCTTATCCTTACGTTCTAAGTCCTGAACTGGAACAGGGAGCGGAAGGTACGCTATGTTCTGATGTAACTGCTGGGCTGGAGAATAACTGCACGTGAAGGGATTTGAAATCCTCTTTTATTCAATCACTATTAAATACAAACCTCCCAATTCGGGAGAGATACAGAACGTAACAGACCAAACTTTGGTCGAACTTAACAATCAAATAAATTTAAATAAATTAAAATATAACTTAAATTAAACTTTGCTTCGCAGAGCAATTCGCGGAGATTGGCCTCTACCGAAAAGGGTGCGTAGCAAGGTATACTAAATACTACCGCACTTTAATTTATTTTACAAAGCAATCACGTAGTAAGCACTATGGCTTATAAATTTAAACTGCTAGCTGGTCAGGTGAACGTTGAGCAGCGTGACCGTGATCTGAGGCAAATCTCACACACCGAGAGGTTTCTACCTCTGTCTTAAATAGTGCTTGGCTGAACTTCAAAAAATTAGCATAAGCTAAAAACGCGCGCTTCTTCTGACAGGAAGTTGAAGCAGAGAGGAGATAGAAAAGATTTAAATTAAAATAAACTTGGTTAGTTTAACTAAAACCTTACATCTTTTATGAATTTTACATTTAAAGTTTAGTACTATAAAATAAAGAAAGTTCAAAATTTACGTCTGGACTGTGATTCTGTATATTTACAAAAAAATATTAATTTATGTAATAATGCTATTGTGATAAGTTTAATTAAAGTTTCAGCAGCCACGAGGAAAATTTTTACAACTACTAACAGTTTTTCATATATTAGGCTAATTTTTTAAATATTAGTAAAATTTATCTGTTTAATATAGCAATATGAAAATTATGAACTTCATTTATCAGCAAAAAAGTCTATATGAGAGTTCGTCGCATAGCGTAAAAACGAATACATCCAAAGTTACAAAACTTTGACGAACAAATTAAAAATTCCACAAACTCAGTATTTTATAATTTGCACCATCAGGGGGGATAGAGCTGATAAATATCTTTCAAATCAAATTCATACCGAATTTCTAACGCAATTTACTGATATTTGGGGAGTTTTTGAAGTTCGCTCGATTTTTTGGGGCCATTTTACATCCATTGTTTTGAAGTTCTAACGTTCAGAAATGCATCAGATACAAAAATTTAAAATTTTTACTGATTAGAGAACAAATTCTTTGCACTCAGTAAAAAAATTAATTTTCTGAGCTTTTTAATAATATACTGCAACATTTTCATTTAAAGGATAGTTCTAGTTCTTCCTTAGGCATCACGTGATCGGTTTGGAAATATGCCCCTTATGTTTCGGAGATATGACGTCATAACACGTTACATCATTTTTTTCCTCTTGTATAGATTTTTCTAATACCGATTTATTTATTTTTTATCAACCTCTTCTTCCTTTTGCTAGAATTAATTGCAAAGAAATTAGACTATGGACGCCTCAAAGTCCGAACTTTGAATTTCGAATTTAGTTTTTATTTCTTTCGTGTTTAGTATAAATTTAACAAATCTTTAATATTTTCTGACTTCCAAAGACGTATTTTGTCATCGCATAGTTTAAAATTTAACATAATTTAAACTCGTTTTTAAACGAAAACTGTTCCTTCTCTAAAATTAAAAAAATGGATTTTTTACGTTTTTTCAGAAAGGTCATAAAACATGAAAACATTATAAAAATTGTTTTAAAATTTCGATTATAAAACAGCAATGATTGCAAACAAATAATATATATATATATCGTATACAGATAATATATTTCTACGTCTAATTAACTCTCTTTCAACTCTGTATTTTGAAAACTAAATTTTTACGATTTTTTTTAAATAATAAAATGGTATGAACTCTTTTAAAATAAGCTCTTCTCTTTGTTGGAATCCCAGTCTTACTTGATAAACTTGGATTCATTTTGAAAGAAATTAGGCTCACTAAAATAGTTTTCAGCCGTTTTATGAGAACTATTTTCTTTTCCTTTTCAGGCTAAGTTTTGCATTTAGTATTCACTTAACTAATCCAAGCAGAAAGATTTGGGAGAAAAAAAATCTGATGTAAGCATCACATGTCTTCGTTGTATGGGCTATTAAATTATACACATTTTTTGCTGCATTTCATTTAAACGTATTTCCTCGAATTTCATTAGATTGAAAATTGTGAAATACAGGAAACATAAAACACCAAATACAGTTAAAACAGTTTAAAAAATAATTTTTACAATTAAAATTAGAGTTTCTACTCGAAAATAACAATTTGGCCAGCGGGCAAGGTGCACAAAACTGAAAGTTTCCTTTTCATCCCACTCGGCAAATAGACACTGAAGGCGCAAAACTGACTTAATTCAGTATTCTGCTGAGTTTCAAATGCAAACAAATGATGGTTCGTTAGGCTTAACTCATCCCTTAAGCTTTAAAATTGTTGATAATTCTACAACTATTGCATGCATATTAATCAAAGCATAAAAACCTTAACCGGAATATAAAAAGCGCATAATTTAATCACATTTAAAGCATATAATGCACAATTTACATGCAAATAAGAATAAAAACACTATGCTCACCGAGCCAGGTAACAGAGTGGAAATATATATGTATATGATTGGTGCAGTCGATTGCAACAAAAAGGGTGGTGCACAACTACATGTTATAACAGTCCCACGCACAAAATTTCAGTGTTCTACGGTTACTCGTTCTTGAGTTATGCGAGATACGTACGTATGTATGTACGTACAGATGTCAAGAAAAAAGTCTCTTTTAAATCCAATTTGCAATCCTTTTTGGCAAAAACATTTCTTTATTCGTTTATTTCATTTAAATGGTTTCGAAAGCGGTTGAAATGGATATTTTCGTGGAAATATGATACCCGTAAATTTTTGCAATTACAATACTTCCTTTACTTAGTACGAGGAAATAATAATAATAGTAATAATAATAATAATAATAAAGAAGATAATTTCTGAATAAAAAAATGGAAGCAAAAGTTTATAATATACTTGTAGCAATAAATGATAGCAATTTTATTGCTCACTATTTTTGTGTTAGACTTAGTTCGGCTTAGAAAATTGCAATAAATAGTTAAATTCCCTCATCTAAACTGTTAAAAAGTCAGCTATTTGAATAGTTCGCTAAATGCTTATAGCAAAATGTTTGCTGTTAATCACTAAATTGGTAGAAAATTTATTCTGAATTTTCCTTATTTCTGAAAGGATTATATTAATAATAAGAAATCATAATCCCTTTTTGAAACTTTACAAAGTATCTTATAGAACTGAATAAATATAATAAATAATGAATGAATACAAATGCCATAAATTTAGGTGATTTATAATAAATTGAATGTTATGACTTTATATCTACACTTCTAAATTGCAAGAAAATTGTTTCAAAGTAAAAATGATCGTAAATCGAAAAAACCAGAAACTTTAAGCAGAAATATATATTTGAGTGATCTTAAGAATTTTTTATGCAACTAATTTACTAAATCGAGTCACGAACTAGTAAAAACGTTGTATAAAAACTATGCAGTCTAACTAGACTTTATAACTACAAGAATGATTAGTGACCTTCTTTCATAAGAGCTAAGCAATTTTAGTGATTAAAAGATATCGACAAATACTTTCCTAAAATGTGAACAGATATTTTCTGACTATTTAAAATTAGAGCAAAATTTGTTATGCATAAATTTTAGAGTTGTTTTTTCGCTCATTGCTTGCATTTGTATGACAGAAGGTTATTCGCTGCAGAAAGTATACAATCGTTGCAATGTTTACAGTCTGGTGCTTATGAAATTTAAAAAAAAAACTTATTTAACAATTAAGGAAATAAAAGAATAAACAAACCTTTTTAAAAATACATCACAGGGCGTAAAAATGAATTTTATTGTTCCCTTTTTTCCTTATGATACAGACATTTTCATTTAAAATAAAATTTTCAATCAATTTATATCTACTTACAAACTTCGCTAGTAATAGCCGATCATTTTTTTTCGTCGGTAGATTTTCAATACGAGTCGCCCAGACGGTATAGTGGTTAGTGAGGCTAACCACAATGCCGAAGGGCTCTGGGTTCGAATCCCGGAGAAGGCATGGATGTGAAATTATCTGTTTCTTCATAGGACGTAGTGGTGGTCACCTGTTAGCTGTCTCTGCAATAAAATGGCCACCACATCTGGCCTGTAGTCAACAATGCCGTTACAGGCAAGTACCCGCCATTGAAAAAAAATTTTTTTTCAATATCCGGTTTTTCTAGACTAAAAATTTGATTAATTTACTTTCCAGCTTAGTCATTTATCTACAGAAAAGAGTAATAAAATAGCTTTTTACCTAAATAATCTATAATTTATTATTGTATAACCAGTTTAGGTTTTTAGAATAAATGTTTCTCAATAATCCTGGAATAAAATCCAGCTTCTTGGAATACGAAAATTTTTATAAATTTAGAGATGCTAATTATGGCTTTTTACATGTTCTGGGAAATCGAAAATCCACTTTTGATTTCCTGATGTAAAAGTTAACTGAAATTATTTTAAAGTAAATTTTACTTATTCTCATTTTTATGTTTCAATGCTTTTGACAAAATAAAATTACCCTGTAATAATCAAATCTACAGACGATATGTGGCTAAAAATATGTAGCAGTTTAAAGAATAGGAAATGTTTTTGAAACTTTACTTATTTGATGGAAAATTTCAATTGCACACCGTCTTCAAGTGATAAAAATCATGGATCGCATAAGAAAAAAAAAGTCCGCCGAGAAAGTGTTATCAGAAAGAAAACATAGCTGATTTAGAGAAGCGACATAAAAATAGATTAAAGAAACCTTTCGAATTTTCTTTTAAAAATCCATGTCTGTAATTTGTAGAATGATGCATGTTAAACTGATGTAATAAAATATCAATAAAAATTACTAATTATCGAAAATCTTTTATTCTTTTTAGTAGCATACGGCATTTCACGCATTGTTCTCAGAAAATAGCTGATGTTTTTTGATTAAACTCACATTTATTTCAATGGTTCTATAAATAAACATAATGTCTGGTTATGATTTTATTGCGGCATAACGTGATTAGTCTATGTCATTCTTAAAAATAGTCAATTCATAATTACATGAATATGTTACAGAATTATTTTATACTTAAATTGTTAACTAACTGTTCTATAATCAAGCCCTAATGGTTTATACACGATGGGATGACGCAGCGTGCGTCTAACGTTGTGCTCGACTCTTTGGAGTAATATTTGGCGAACATTACTCCAAAGACGAGGCGGCTCCGGACGAAGCGATGTTTTTCAATATAAAGTTGTGCAAAAGTTTCCCAAATCAACAAAAATAATACCATAACATCCCCAAGATGTAAAAATACGGGTAATGTAAGCAAAATTTCCCAAAAAAGAAATCAAAATGATAGAAAGGAACTTTATTGAAAAAGCAGCATGGAGCACATTGCAACAGGAGGCCGAAACATCCATGTGGGAGGTGTCCAGAAAGAAATATCTAACTTTAAGTAGGGGATATGATCTCCCTTGACTGCTGTCCAGGTTTCACATCATTTGTTCATGATGAATTGAGGTTGTCAATGAGTTGTTGGGGCACTGCTGCTCATTCCTCTTGTAGCACCAATCGCAGTTCCGAAATCGTTACTGTCGATAACGTGCTTCCAAGCATCTCCCTAGAAATTTTCGTACATGCTCGACGGGATTTAGATCCAGAGACCTTGTCAAAAAATTTGTTGTCAGGCAATCCATGTGTGCAGTATCCTCACCCTTCAACAGCTCTTCGGCAGTAACTGTGAGATAAGGTGGAGTGTTGTCGTTCATGAGGAGGAACTGAGGACCCATAGTACCTGTGAAAAGACGCCTGTAAGGAAAGAGAACGTCGTTACAATAGCAGTCAAAGACGACTGACCTCCTTGGAAGATGTGAAGGTCGGTATAGCTTCCAAGCATTATGTCTCCCCAAACGCAAACTCCGCGACTTCCAAACCGGTCCCCCTTGATGATGCTGAAGGGGTTATTGCGTGTTCCCCGCTATCTTCATATGTGTATGCGTCTAGAATCGCAACTCAAACTAAATCTGCTCTCATCCGTAAAGAGTACTCGACCACATTAATTATCTGTCCAATTTTTGGTGTTGCCTGCACCACAGAAAACGCCTTCTCTGATGAGCAGGCGATAATGGTATACATCGTACCGGTCGTCGTGCAAACAGACCACCATTGCGCAGCCTCAGGAGAAGGTAAAACGCAACATCGGTCATTCAATCGCCTGTTCCATGTGTCTTGAGATTTCTTCCGCTGTTTGGTGACTATTCCTCTTGCTTATAGGGCAATATACCAATCGTCCGTCGCTGTAGTTGCTCTTGGACGACCACTGCTGAAAGGCAGCTGTTGTAATCTGAAATGGTCTCCAAAGTCGTGAAAGAATGCTTGAACAATCCTGAACTCCACAGCCATAGTTGGTTCCACTTCGACTTTCCTCACCCTTTCTAATGATTCGACCAAGAGTAAAAGATCTAGATGTCGTCTAACAGATTTGTTGTTCGTTATTTCACACTGATGCAGCATCTCGACGTCGTTCAAACTGATATATGCCGTGATATAGCTTTCCAAAAATGCTGAGTTCACACCTCCAGCGACATTTATAGCCCTCCAATACTCCCTCAAGTTATCTAGCTGCATATATGAGCATGTGCTAATGTACCTAATCCTAGTCGATGTCCTGATTAGTCTTCCAGTCCTCTCTGTCTCTTCTTTCCACTAATAAACTAATTTTTCAACTTCGTTCTTAATTTTTATGCACCAGTGTACGCATGCTTAGAACTCTGAAGGCCTGAGTTTAGTTCAAGATATACGTAACTACAAACCAAAGCTATGAAATTACATGTAGTAGTACCCGCGGCTTACTAAAATCACTTCTGTTCCAAATGTATTTGAGTTATTAAGCGGCTGCGTTTAACAGGCGGCGATGTGTGTAGTGAAAATTGCTATATCAATTTTAAAATTTTCAAGTAAAATAATAACAAACAACTAATTCAATAATGTATCTTATAATAATAATAATTAAAAATTAATGCTAAAATTCAACATTTACGAAATTTCGAAATTCATTTTTCCTTTCTTGTGCGAAATAAAAAGGAAGTATTGTAAACGGGAAAAAATTCGTGTATCATATTTCAACGAAAATATCTATTTTGATCGCTATCGAATGCAATTTAACGATGTTTTTGAGGGACATTTGTACGTAAGGCCAGAATAAAGACTGTTTTTGCCCCCCAATTAAAAAACTGGTTTAAAATGGATTCTGAAGAGATTTTTTCGTGGCGTCTGTGCTTACGTATGTATGTATGTATCTCGCATAACTCAAAACCGAGCAGCCTCAGAACGTTGAACTTTTGTACATAGGACTGCCATAACATGTAGATGTGCACCTCCTATTTTAGTTGTAATCGGCCCACCAAAAGTGTATATATATA
>KK120847.1:1541847-1577732 GCA_000611955.2 Stegodyphus mimosarum
GTTACTCAGCTCAGTGAACTTAGTTTCTTTATTCTTATGTGTTGATAAATTGTGCCATTTTTGCTTTAAAATGGTTGAATTATGTTATTCTTATCTTCCGGTTAAGAATTTTATACCTTTAGTAAATCTGCATGCAAGACTTATAGAATTATCAAGAATTTAAAAGTTGTTTAAGTGCGACTGAGCCTAATCATTTTTCCCCATGGAAGCCATATTTGTTTACATTTGAAACTTAGGAGAATAGTGGGTTTGTTTCCAATCTAGAGAAATTAAGCTTCCCAACAACAAAGATAACGCCTTCTTTTATTATTGCGAATTAAATCATGCTTAATCCATTCAGGAATTTATTCGAGGAAATAAGTGTACCAACATTTACTTCGTAATTTTAAATATAGATATTTTGAGTTTTTATGTATTTTTGCCTTGTCGCGAAGTGAGAACCGAATTAATTGAATGAGAAATACTGAATCGTCTGTGAAAAACTATTTCTTTTTGTTTGTTTGTTTAATTTCTTTTACACATCATTTTAGATTTATTATAGTATTTGAATAGAACATGTGGCACCGACTAGATAATTCTTCAGATGATATACATAATTTTTGTGCATTCTGAATTATAGAATGAAGGAGATGGCCTCTAATGGAGGTGTCGACTTATTTGTTTCCTTCGAAGTGCTTGCATTTTCACAGAATTCAGCTCTCAGGATCATTTTCTGAACATCTTTTCTGTGATGATATTTAAAGCCTTTCATAAAACCCTGAAATTAAAGGAATTATATTTGTAAGTATATGTTTGTAAACACTAGTGTTTTTCCGAAAGATATCAGAGGTGTGTGTGCTGCACAGTTATCAAATTAGTAAAGCCAAATTTGTTTTCATTTTCCAATTCGCTGTCTCATTTAGAAAGAAAAATCAGTAAAAATACTAGTTGTCACCCATTAGTTTTTGTTGCTAGGATAAGACAGATATAAATTCTTGACTCCTTTCAAACATAGAGGTTTTCTGCTTTTGTCAGAAATCAGTACTGTGCTCTTAATTGTTGGGTTTATATTGCACATTAATTATACAGTAGCGTATTACTTCAGTTTTTAATACCAAGTGCAGTTTTATTTTTAATTATTAATGTATGGCCTGATAATATTTTGTAACGCAGTCCAGTTTCATTACTACGATAAATTTCCTGTAACTTGTATTCATTTCTTAGTCAAAGTAAAGCGTCGTTTATTCAATTATCAGCAGCATGGTGATTTGCTTCTTCATTCTCACCAGGCAGTCTCTGGTGAACAATGTTGGATTTCACTTTCTCCAGCTTTAAACTATTTATCTGACAGTTGATATAAAGTACTTTCCTAGCTTTTAGCGAATTAATGAAAAAAATTTAGAAACAGAAACAGCTTTCAGTTTTATATCTTGAAACCATTCTAGAAAAGTAATTTCAACATCTATGGATTTTCTTTCTTTTTTTTGGGCGCTCTTGAGACATTTGCGTTTTTTATTATTTCTTCCTTATTATGATTCCTCGTTTAAGTAAACTGCACAGTGCTGTTTAGAAAATCCTCAGTCAATTTTAGTGTTTCTCTGGCTGCAGTTACAAAGAACTTGAAAACCTTTTAACAATTTATCTTTTTTGTTTCGGACTTAAGTCTTTTCGCTTGGCATTTTCGGTATGTTACAAGTTAAGAATACAGCAGATTTAAAAATGCTTTTTCCTGTCATTTCTGCAAACTTCAAACTTGCATTTCTAGCCAGCAGAAAGATTGCCCTTTGCCTGTTTAGTCAATATGCCACTTCATGATTATTATAAAGCATGACCAATGCTTTCTTTACTTTATCTTCAGTCTACAATTACAAACGCCTCCTTCCCATTCATACACTCTTAAATGTATGGCAATGTTAAGAAGTATTTCAAGAACTCTTTTATAACTCTACAATGATATCTATAACATAATGTGTCTAGCCTAAAGGAATGAATTTGAATGTGGAAACCTTAAGAGATGAGAAAAGAAGATGAGAGAAGGAAGCCTCACTTATATACAGTGCCTTTACTGTAAAGGATTACTTTTGTTAACCTTAAGATAAGGAAATTCCGGCCATCTGAAAATTAGTGTAGAGAAAAAACTCTGAAAAGTATTTCACAGCTACGGGGAACGGAGGTAAAGAATTACACTCAAACCCTTTTATTGAAGCACTGCTTACCTAAACGAGAAAGCCCCAGTCCATAATGTGTTAAATGGATGGGTTGCGAAAAGTTTTGATGGGTACGATTAAGGGTATATTCTGGCACTGAAGAATCAGTTTTTAGTCAATCTGAGTTTATAAAGCGGCGGATGTGAATATAATAAATGGCAGTTTTTCTATCGATTAGTACATATTTGGTTTGGTTCCTGAAAATTTGAGCATAATAAGCTGCTGAGTTCCTATGGTAGAAAACTGCAGACTATGTTTCATTGGAATACATTGAAATTATAATTACACTCTGTTTTTAAATTTGAAATGTGTTGCCTCTGAAAGAATATAGGCGAATTCGTGCTTATCGACTTGCTTACTTTTAGACAACCTTTCGTGTTGTATTTACAGCTGATGCAAATTTAGATGTAAGTAGTTTCATACCCGCTGTTTAAATGCTGGACTACTTGAAATTATGATCAAAGACAATGTAATCAAATGCCAAACTAAATGTGATTAAATATCAGGAAAACGTCATTCAATTACTCTTAAATCTGTCACAATCTTTGTTAAGAATACATTTCATACCTTATACATTTCATAAGTTTCTTAAGCATGTGATATCTCATGCTTTCATGATATATGGTTTGCCAATGCTAAATGTTCTCTGCATGATAGTTTATGCTACCATTTTATTAACGGTGTCTGTTTATTTGTATGTTAAATCTTTGAATAAAGAATGAGATTATATTTACTAGCTACTTAAATTATGCTGCTAAATTTATTCTTTAAGATGAAATTATTACAGAATTTGCATTTTATTGTTCAACATTTTGAAGTTACAACTGAAGCAAATCGAAATCTGTTGCTTTACAGTCATCTTGTTAATCTTGTTAATACACGTATTAGACATCTATTTTCGTTAAATCGTTTAAAATTCTTTAACCAGGTATAATTTACATTTTCCTAATGGAGGCTTTTACACTGACTTTTAAAACCCTTTTCTTTAAATAAAAATGACTTTTACAGTCCTTTTTTCCATTAAAAGTGACATTTATGCACTTTTATACTCTTTTACATTCCAGTTATTAGCAACCTGATTAAAGTTATGCGAATACCACTCATGCATCTGTTATAGCAAGCCTTCTGTTAGCAAACAATGAGAGAGAAAAAAATATGTTGTGAACTTCTTTCTCATAGAATCTCAAAATTGTAGACACACATAAATTTAATGTTTACGAGATAGAGGAAAACTGTTCGGGCGTATTCTTACTTAAATAATACAAAGACGGGAAAGAGCTAAGACTAACATGACCTCGAATGATCTTGGTCCACTGATTCTGAGTCTGAATTTCTTTTCCTTTCTCTTCTTCGTTTCCTTTACAAATGCTTTTTTATCTTCTATGTATATTTAAGTTCTGAAAACAATGAAAAATTTTATTGGGAGAATCTGCAGCGTGGTCATAGTCAGAACAACATTCAATAGAAATTCTTCACCTGAGAATTTGAATATGTATGTATTATAGAGATTTATGATAAATGCATAAGGGTTTCCTTTCCTAAGAAGCAAATTAAAAAAAATCCTAACTTTCTCTAGAATTATAGCTGGAGATCACTGTTTTTAATTTTTAAAGTTTCAAAGATTTGGATGACACTGCACTGTTTGCAAATTTCTGAACTATGTTGCTGAAGATCTGTTAAAGCGTTAGAGCATGTAATTTTTAATAATAATTTTGCAATGTAATTTTCTAATTATCAACTACTTACTATAGGAGCTATTTATAAACTATTTAACGTAATGACAATCTGTTTTGACATAATATTATCACCTTGACCGAGTGATTTCAAAGCAAACAGCCTTAACTAATTAAGCTTGATTGCAGATATCACATACTACAATAAGATGCATAAGTTTTTAGACCAGAAATTTGAGGAACAAAATTAACTTTTAGCATACAAATAAAACCAGTAAGCTTCAGATTTTCTATCACATCGAATAATGCATTAAATTAAAATGAAAACTAACGTATCTCAGTCCTGTTCACCACTCAACTCTTGTTTTTCATCCCCAACGATATGTCTCGAATAATATTTTTGATGCGTTATTATTATTATGTTAATTCGTCCAGCACATGAAGAAAACTAAACATTTTTGATTGCTCAATCATCTCTTTAAGATTCTTTTTTCATTGTTTAATTTTAGAAAACATTACTTCTAAATCAACTGCTCCAGATATGCCTCACGCATGATTATCAATCTATTTCTTTTAAATATCTCATCATTTACCGCAGATTTCATCTGCCAAATTGCTATTCACCGGTAAGTAATCATTACACTACTAGCATACAACTATATTATAATCGATGTGACCAAGGAGCCTATTAATCGTAAAATCTTTCCTATCTGCTTTCTCTTTGGTGTTGTATTCATCTTATAAAATTTTGAAATACAAAAAAAATTATTAAAAATCTTAAAATACCAAAAAGTTCTTTGTTCTCCCTAGCTCAGTGGCTAGCGCGTTAGACTCGAGACCGAAAGGTCCCGAGATGGAATCTCGCTAATCACTGCTTAACTTTTATGAACTTACAATATTTTTATAAGTTCTTCTTTTTGTCTCTGTAATTTTTCTCAAGTCATGTTGACTTCCTTTTTATTTTTCCTTAACGTCTTTCATGTATTTTGTCCTATTTCTGCTCCCTTTTATTAATTATGATGTGGAGGTAGAAGGTTCTTTACCCTAGGCACTCCGTAATAATTAATCCTTGGATCCTTGGTGCATTACTTCTAAAAGTAAGCGTTGACCAGCTCAGTGCTTCCACATCAACACATTTATTTTTTCTTCACTTTTCTGGATCATATTAATCAAGATACTGATCTCACTTCTAAAGCTGGAAGTAATGTCTAAAGTAACAATAAATAATAACTGAAATAAAAAAATCAAACACATCTGAAAGGTTTCAGATTTTAATGGTCTCTTAAAAGGGTATGTTAAGGTTTTTTTTATTCTCGCGTCTACCAATTTATTGTTGCACTTGCTACTGATAACCTCCCACACAGTTATTGGATATTTAACTTTATTATTAAGCATCTTTTTTTAACATTTACGCCATATGCAATTCAATAGCAAAATCACAAAATATTTAAAAGCAGCATAACGGCGTATGTTTAGAATTATCGATGCAATGTTACGTGCTGGCATTCATTTTCCCCATTTGTTTTTCAGTCTTTTTTCAGTTTACCATAATGTTAGGTTTTTTTGTTTTTTTTTTCACTAAGATGACTTACAAAACTTTCTTCTGCCTTTTTTATTATTAAATACAGTGTCGCTAGCTAGAGAAAAAAGATGTTTCCTTTCGTACATTATTGCTACTGCTCGCTTTCAAATTATTGAGTTTGTTATGCAAAAACTCATTAAAAGTTTACAAAATATGAAATAAAAAAATAATACAAAATTTTTTTTTTTAATTTTGAAAGCTTTCAGATTTTGCATTACGCTCAAAGGGACCTTTTTTAACGTTTTGTGCGTTACTTTTATTTATTAAATATCATGTTCTTCGTACTTAAACTGTAAAACTCAATTCAACAGCAATATCGCAAAATAATTTCAAAATGAACATATCTTTCGAATTTCCGATACACAGTTTCGTGCGCTGGAGATAAAAATGTTTTTTTTCCCTGCAGTGTTACCATTGCTCGCTTTGAAATCGTTGAGTTTATTAATCAAAAATTCGTTAAAGTGTTATAAAATATGAAATAGATAATGAATCAAATTCCAAATTTGGGCTTCCAGATGTCCGCATTCGGAGGAGGATTACGTCATTCAAAATTGGATGGCTCTAGGTACCGTTGTTTTAT
Organism: Stegodyphus mimosarum; assembly: GCA_000611955.2. Taxonomy (NCBI): domain Eukaryota; kingdom Metazoa; phylum Arthropoda; class Arachnida; order Araneae; family Eresidae; genus Stegodyphus; species Stegodyphus mimosarum. The sequence goes on from KK120847.1 coordinate 1,547,869, forward strand.
CACAATGCGAGACACACACATGCATTCAAGCAAATTCTTCATTATTTAGTTTCTTTAAATACAATACATGGCGATCATATTTGGTGGCAACAGTTTGAAAAGTGAATCAACGCAAAATGCCAAAACGAAATTAATAGCCCTTCTGTGCTAACGACTTTTGGGCTAATAATACAAAATATAGAACGTCATTCTATGAAAATACTGAATACTTTGTTTGCATAGATCATGAATTAAATGCAATATTTACATCAATAATTATTATTTACATTCTATTACTATTTATTAGTCCAAAGGGATTTAGTCCCGAAGGACTTTTACTTTCGTTTTGCGATTTTGCGTTGATTCACTCTGAATGCCCGATTCACTTTTCAAATTGTTGCCACTAAATGTTATCGCTCTGCATTAAAGTTTAAAAAATGAAAAATCTGCATAAATGTATGCATGTTATTATTATTATTATTATTATTTTTTTTTTTTGACGTAGCTTTTTCTTCAAAAATCGTCTGCGTGCGTTGCACGGGAAAATAAAAAGGAATTTTAATTACAGTTCTAAATAAATAGCCAAATAAATGTGAAATTCGTAACAATATTCTCTAAAACTTTAAATTGACTAAGAAACTCAATGATTTCAAAGCGAGGAATGGCAACACCGTACGGGGGAAAAAATTACCTCCAGCGCGCGAAACTATGTATCGGAAATTCTAAAGATATGCTCCTTCTAAATTATTTTGTGATATTGCTGTTGAATTAAATTTTATGGTTTAAATGCGAATAACGTGATATTTAATAAATAAAAGTAACACACAAAACGTTAAATAAACGTCCCTTTGGACGTAATTTAAAATCTGAAACATTTCAGATTTTTTTTTTTTTACAATTTTATTATTTACATCAATCCGATTCAAAAGAAACTTAGAATTCGAATTTCAGTTGCTTTAGAAATCGTTTCCATCTACAGCTTCTAAACAAAGAATGATTAAGTTAAGCATTATGATACTTTCCAGGGTTTTCAGATATTAAGTTAGTGTTTTTTTTTGTGTATTAAAGTTTCGTGTAAACTTTGCGAATAAACATTCTAGAAGAGAAAAAAACTGGATCCTTTTTTACAACTCCAAGCAGTAACAATCGTTACAGTTGACGTTGTCTGGAGCAGATCAGAATATCTTCATAACCCGGATAGTTTCATCAATTTTTCGTCTCAAATACAAATAGTATAGCGAATATAAAAAAAAAGCGTGGCAACACTTTGTAAAGGTGAATATTGATCAGCTGACTGCATCTATGGCCTCCGTACATTTTCTTTTTGCCTTTTCTATTTTGTTTAAGAATTTAAACATTTTCTCCGAAGTTTTGCCATTTGACTTAAAAAGAGTTCAAAATTAAACGAAGTAGATTCCTAAAACATAACATACGAGCAAAATCTTATCTTCTTTTACATTATATTTCAAGGAAATGTTAAGAAACACACTTTTGATTGAATGATAAATGTATTCTCTGCTGGAAAAAAGGGTTATAGAGACATTAGATTTTTTTTAAAGCAGGAGATGTGAAAAATGAACAATACCCTCGCCGAGACTCGAACCACGGACCTCTCGAATACGCGCCAAGCGTGCTGACCACTACGCCACGAAGGCATGCAAAGAAGGCGGGAGAAATACCTTATATAGTTAGAAAAAGTAATTTTTAGGTTTAAAGATGTTTACAGTAGCTACATTTAAATAATAAAGTAAGAATAGCGGGTGCAATAAGTAAAATAAATGTTACCTACATAAATTTGAGATTAATTCGTGGCAGCATACTAACAAAGAGACGGACATGTTAGATTCTCATTATAGATTCATGTCCAAAATTATCTTTGCACGCATAAAATTACTAATTTTTCAGAAACTATGATTTTGTATTACGGAATGATACATAACATCATAACATATAAATGCAGAGAAAAATTTAAGAGAGCTGTGTACGATATAAAACTGCAGAATGAAGGAATAGAAATGGTAATAATATGTTACAAGAAGTGTTCATAAAAAAACTAAGGTTTATGAATTTAATACGGAATGTGATCTCCCTGACTTGTACATACATATCATAACGTGATTTCCTGCTAGAATTAACGTTGCTGACTACAGTTTTATGAACTAATTTCCAATGCTCCAATAATGAAGTCTTCAGGATATTTACATCTGTAGAATTTGTCTCCGTACAACTACTTTTCAAAGGCAATTCTATCAGTTTTCTGTTAAGATCAGGATGTATTGCTGGCCACGTTATTCGCTCAATGTCTTCAGTTTTAAGGAATTCGTCACCGAGGTTTTTCTAGATGTGCACGAGCATTATGATTCATAAATAAAGCGTCAGATCCATATGGACCTTACGAAAGGTTTTATGACTTCATCATGATATCTCTCTTAAGCTACAGATCCTCTGTTGAACATTAGTAGTTTGCATTAAGGAAACATATGTAATTTGTATTAAGGAGAATTTCACATATTTCTTTATTCTTTTCGAGTTACTTGAAAGGTTTATTTTTTGCTAATATTTATTGCAATAAATTATCAATATCTTCCTACTCACACTGAAGTAGTTATTTAAGATATCTCCACGAACCCATAGCTTGCAGCAGTACAGGCTAATTGATAAGCACTATTTTGAATGACTTTGAAATATATTCACTTTTAAATTTTAAATGAAAATATTTCCCATGGTACTAAAATCTTATATTTATTTTTATACTAAGTTTCAAGATGCATAGCATAATTAAAGACGATGTGAAAACTTTCATTTAAATATCATTTTCTAGCTGCCTTGCCTATATAATGGATTATGATGCAAAAACGTTTTAATTGCTTTCTGTTGTACGCATTTCTAATATCTTCTGAATATCGATTTATAGAACTAAAGAAGGAATTATAACTTTAACTGGGATGAGTCAGTATAAAAGCAACAATTTTATTCTTAATTTAGGTGTTAGGAAAAGCATCATAACATCCACTAAAGAGAACAATAATACATTTTTATTATATTTTTTTCATAATACAAATTTTGTTTAAAACTTCAGAATGGTATACGAAACGTACGGAATCTTAAAATCTAAGACCAGTCTTAATCTTATGGGGATGTTTCATAACAATGAAGAAAATCTGTGCGTGTGTCCAACGATTTCCTAGCAGTTATGAATAAGTTGAGGACCAAGAGAAATCAAGGCAATCGTTAACATCAAAATACCAAGAGGATGTTGAAAGAATAAGCGGAATGATTTGATCAAACATGCTAATCATCGACAAAACCTTTGACTATTAGGGAACTTTTGGAGGATCTAAGCATCGCTTATAATTCCATTCAAAATAATTTAATGGCAAATTCGAAAGTGAGGTGATTAAGGGCGAAATTTGTTGCCAAGTCCCACATCACATGGTACAGTAGTTTCTGCCGGACATAAACGTTGCTTCTGCCTTCGTCCATTTTATTTAACAGGCATAGCATTGCCCAACTATTTACCGTTTCTAAAATCAAAATGGCGAAGAAAGACAAAGATTTCGAATCGATTCAGGATATCGAAGGAACTGCAAGTGAAGACCCTCATGAAAAGATGACAGCTGCCTCAGAAAATGGAAAGGTTTATGTATGCCTCTCTCGATGCAATATAAGTAGGTATGAAGCAAGGAAAAGAACTGAGTGGGATTAATATTTATGTGTCTTTTACTGCAATAAAACTATTTTACTTGAATAATCGCTGTACTTTTTTTTTACCAAAGTCGTAATGTTAAATTCTTTCAAAACTTTCGTTAGAGAATAAGAAAAAAAAATCAAGACAAGAAACATATGAAAAAGACACGTCATCTATAGATTGTAGACTACAGTACTGACCAATAGACATCAATATTATGATTAAAATGTCGGTTTACGAGATGTCTGTCCATCAATACTTACATCAGTATTGCCTTCTAGGTTATAAAACACTGTCATTGCTACTGAATTATTTAAAATTTACAGTATTATATAGAAAGAGAGGAGAAACAAACGTGAACTACAATAGATTCACGTTTTAGTGCAACAATGAATTTTCTGGTTTGATGAACTACACTCATGTTCATAAATTAAGGATAATGCAAAATCAGGCAAAGAAAGAGTTAGAAGCAAATCAAATTTGACTTATTTGTAAAGCTTATTTATTAAAAAAAAGTAAAGAGCAAAAAAAGATGCTATATGTTTGATATTATTAAAAAAATTAGCGATTTTTTCTCCCTGGAGCAAATTACAAAAAAAAACCTATTTACAAAAAACCAATATTACATGGTTGGTATGATTGTTAATACATTGTATGTCTCCCAGACGATACAACACAGTCCGTACAACGCCTAGGCATGCTGAGTATCAAATTATCGATCTGATCTTGGGGGATGTTACACCACTCAAAAAGCAATGCTCTCCGAAGTTCCGGTAGACATGTAGGAGGAGGTTGACGGGCTGCAGCTCGTCGGCCAAGCATGTCCCACGCGTGCTCTACTGGATTCAAGTCCGGTGAGAATGCTGGCCAGTCTATACGGGTGATATCCTCCGATTGAAGGCATTCGCTTACGATGTTTGCACGGTGAGGACGGGCGTTGTCATCCATAAAAACAAATTGTGCATCCATGGCGCCCCGAAACAAACGCACATGTTGTTCCAGAATAACATCCCGATAGATTTGGCTTGTCATGGTTCCACTTTGAACATGCAGATCAGTTCTGGAACCCAGAATAATTCCATCCCAAGCAAGCACTCCTGCACCACCGTAACGGTGTCGTTCAATGATGTTTTCTTGGTGGTAACGGATACCCGGAGCTCTCCATATGAAAGTCCGGCGAGAATCAGACTGCAAGTTAAACCTGGACTCGTCAGAAAACATCACACAAGCCCACTGTTGCGGTGTCCACAATGCATGCTGCCTACTCCAAGCTAACCGCAGGCGACAGTGAGTTGCAGTAAGTGGAACGCATCTAACAGGGCTACGAGTATATAGACCAATCTGCGTCTGTACACAAGCTGCCTTGAAATTGTCGTACCAGTGGCTGAAGACAGCTGACGAGATAGGTCTGTGGCTGTGCTCCGCCTGTTTCTTTTGGCAGTAACTGCCAAATACCGATCCTCATTCGGCGTTGTAACTTTGGGGCGACCTGTGCTGTAACGTCTACTGACATAACCATCATCTTGGAATCGTTGCTAAAGCCTGGAGATGATACTCTGGGCAATTCCAAGTTCGTCTGATACTTCCAATTGGGTACGCCCACATTCCAGACGGCCGATAATTCTACCACGTAAAAAATCATCCAAATGCGTCCTTTGTGTCATAACTATTCGGTTATTGCACTGAAATGCTTATAAAGCGCCTGCGAACAATTTTACTTCTTTGCCTGTATTCCTAATATATCACTCTCTTACACTCTCATCATTGTGACGTACCATCGGTGTCATCTGGTTACTTCCTGAAATTTGCATATGATTCTTGAAGATGTGTGTAGTGATTTCACAGGTGGTATATTTATTTTAGAGTTCGATTTCCGCGTGACTCCGAATTATCCTTAATTTATGGACATGAGTGTAGTTAGATGGAAAAGATTCCAACATGATACGGTTTATTAAAAATTACTTACAGTACCCAAACTCCCCACATTACTGTCTGTGGAATGGCTATAAAAGCACAGTAGGTGCTTATGCATATTTTAGCCTTTGATAAAAAATTCTGTACCTATATTGTAGTAGCAAATATCCTAATGGGTTAGTATTTATATGGATTTTATGCATTTATGGATTTTTAAGCTTTTTTATATTTCAAACTCTTAATTTTCTTGCTAGTTTTTTTTTAAGTAATTGCAGATTTCCGAAATTTTTTCTCATGTTTTTATTGAAAAATATTTTTGTGAAAGCGGACCCTCACATCTCAAACCGGTGTATTTCAAGATCAGTTTTGGTAAGAACTATTTCTCTGAAGAACTGAACTGCACATGCATGAAGGAGCCTCTGCATTTTAGAGTTTGACGAAGCCCATTTCTCATACTAGCGTATTTTATCATTATTAAATTTTGTTTATGAGTAATTTTGTTAATGATTTGCACACACTTGTAATTAAAATAAATATTTTAAATTTGGCTCTGCAGTAAAAAAGTGTCTTTTCCTTGTAATGTTAAGTTACGTTTTGGAAGGAAAATGCGATTCTAAACATGAAGGAATAATTGAAAGGAATTTTTATTATTATGCATTTTGATCCTAATCCAGGATAAAGTTTCATGAATAATAAATATATAATTTATCGACAAGTGCTGAACTTAATTTCGATTAAAGTCTCAATTTCTTTTAGAATTATTAAATTTCGTCAAACAAAAGAAAAAAAATTAGAATTTGTTATTTTCATACAATGCCTTTCTATGTTTTCAATCAAACATGCAATTGCACTATCACGAAATAGGTTGAAAATAAGCTAGGGAGTACAACAAATGTAAACTTGTTTAAAATTCACTATAGCAGCAAAACAACAAATAATCAAAATCGCGCTGACTCACGTCAAATTCCCGCTTTCCATTTTTACGTGAATATTCTAAAAATCCATTGTGAACTTTTTCTAACTCGCAAACGTACGTTAGGAATGTCCCCGAAAGTGACAGCACGTAAACCATAAATACGCTAACTCGTAAAACACCCTAAATAAAGTAGTCATTTCTCGAAGGCCGAAATAAAAGTGAGCTCTGTCAAGAAGTTTTCCCCATAATTGCAAGAGCAAAACATTGATTTTGACGTTTATTTTATTTGTTGTAAGGTCCCTTAGAATGACTACATGAATTGCAATAATCTCACTCAGAATTTCATTCGTTCAGGTTCTTAGATTTTCTTTGGTATATAAAGAGTTGGGAAACTCTCAGGCCTTCAGAAATCTCTTTGATACGACATAACAGCTCTTGGATTCTTGTACAGTATAACTGGAAGTTGCCATTTCTTGAAAATGTATCTGGTAAGTAATATTTCAAAATTCTTCATACTACATATTTATTAAAATGCATTTAAGTTGAGATCAAAATATAGAAAATATTCTTTTGATTCAAGGAAGTCAAGGAGTCAGAAGTCATTTTCGTATCTGAAAATTTGCAATGAATTTTAATACATGTAATTTTTTTCTAATTATAAAAATGAATTAAAAATGTGGATTTTTGAATTGCATTTTGTATTCAAGGGAATTTTTATAAAGTTGCAGCGTGGAAATATTAATGGTGATTTCATTTCAACTACATAAATTATATTTTTAGTTAAATCTGAATATTTTGAAATTTAAGTTTCATGGCTCGAAAATTCAGTGACAAGCAGCTAAAAACATAAACGAAATTTTCGAATTTAAAATTGCCTCAAAGAATGGAGACTAAGGGAAAATAACTGTAATTAGTATTTCGCCCTGCTTATCCAAAAATGTTTCGTTAAATATACCACATTTAGCACACTATAATTTTTGAAGTAATAAAATACAGAAATAATTTTAATTAATTTGACATACATTAGTAATTAATTCATACCAAAGTAAGTTAATTATGTTGGATTGGAAAAAATACATTATTAGCATAGATTCAGTTTATTAGAAATACTAAGAAGCGTTTGTAAAGATATGAAGTTAAATGCAAATACCAGATCAGTTTAGCAAAAATACGGCTGAAAATATTAAGCTATAATTTTGAATTTAGATGCAGAATTTATCTGAAACAAATATAATTATCTTCACATGTAGATTCACATGAATCAGAGTTCTCAAACAAATTACATTTAAAAACCTTAATTCATAGACGGATATATATAACGGATATATATGACAAATATTGTATATTAGAAAAAGGAATTTAATAGAAGGATGAATAAGGTAATAATATTATTATAAAACTTTACCCTTTTTAGGAACTTAGAGTAAATAAATAAATAAATAATTTTGTTATTACGATTAACAAAAAATTGAAGATTAAATAACAATCAATTAACAATAATTAATTAAATTGATTCAATAACAATCTTTTTTGATGATACGTAGACCGATTTCTTCCGTATTAATGAAATTACTATTCATTAACTTAGTTAGTACATATAAAAGCTTTCTAAATACCATTTTATTCTTCAATCTTTTTGTTTATTATTTATAAAGATGGTTTGGTTTCAATTATTTGATTATGGCAAAGTCCTAGAGAGCTAACCTAAAGGGAGGGTAGGCTTCATAAGGACTTTCTAAAGGAAACTTCCTCATATACAAATTGCATATGGAGAAAACCAGGAAAATTTCCATGACCATGAACACCGGACTGAATTACCAGTGTTCAGCGACTTTGCCATTCTGCCGTTGGTGGGCCCTAAAGATGACTAATTAAATTTCTAATCTTCTAATTACAATTAAATATTTTTCAATGTTTGAGTTTTTAAAATTTTATTTGATATTACGAGAATTAAATGAAAAGAATAACAAGGAATGACATTTCTTCGAAAGCACAACTAAAAGAATTTTTGACAGAGAAATCGAACAAAATCGAACATTAATACATACAAAAATTTATTCATTCTATGCAAAAGGGCATTGAAAGTTTTAGCTGAAGGTAATCGAATTAAGTATTATTCAGTTAATTGCATATTTTTGCTAAGTATTATACGTGTCCGAATATTTAGGCAAGTTTTTTTTCCCAAAACATCCTGTATCGATTATTTTATTTTTGGGAAAAATTTGAACATGTTTATTTTACAAAATTATGTTTTAAAAAAAGATAATCAGCAGTGTGTAAGGAAAACGTTAAAGTTAAATAGATGTTTTTTTGCAAATGAATTAAGAAACGTTAAGCGTATAAAAACAAATACATCTAAACCACTTATAGTGTAAAGTGAAATTAAAAATTAGACTCAACATTTGATAACAGAGTATTAAAAAAGAATTTTTCTTGCATTTTCTAAAATTAATGACTCTAAATAGTTTGATACTTCAATAATTATTCTCTTCACAATAATAGAATTTTATAATGTTGTAGAGATATTAGGTTATTTCGAAGCAGGAGACATGAAAAATGAGCAACGCTTTCGCCGGGAATTGAACCACGGACCTCTCGGTTACGCGTCGAGCGTGCAGACCACTACACCACGAAAGCATGCGAAGAAGGCGGGAGAAATACCTTATATACTCCCCCTTTTAAAGGGCAATTGGGATTTTGGGGACCCAATCGCCAAATTGTGGTGGTGGAGAATCATCATCCACCACCTTTTTAGTTCGGGAGCCAGTGTAGAGACATTAGGTATTTTTGGATCAGATGAGACGAAAAATGAGCAACGCCTTCGCCGGGAATCGAACCACGGACCTCTCCGTTACGCGTCGAGCATACAGACCACTACACCAGGAAGGCATGAGAAGAATGCGGGAAAAATACCTTATAATGTATTGAAATATTATATGTGTTTTTCAAAGATTTCTTTAACTTCCAATTGTATGAATTATTTTAATTCAAATCTTGAAAATCAAAAATAATATTTTGGATGAGAAAGGAAAAACAATGAGTTTGAGAATAACAATATAAATTACGTTAGGTTTGAACTTTCTTTCATTCGGTAATTAAAAGCTAGCATACTATTGAGAATTTTGCAGACATATCCTCCTTTGTCATCTAGCAAATAAATTATACACTATAGTCAAAGTCAAATTAAGTAATTAATTTCAGATAAGAAATGTAGAGCAAATTTCTGAAGTGCTTTTTAAAATATTATGTAATTTCAAACTGAAAACGTTTATTCCAAAATAAGGGAAGCTAACCAAAATTTCTAGGTTCTCCGACAAAATGTTTTTTACAATAATTTTGCAATATATTTCTATTTTTAAATGAAAGGCTACACACTGCGATATAAACTACATAATACACAAATATAATTTTTAAGATCTATGAAACATTGCCCTTAATTAAATCTTTAGCTTCAAATCTCATCCCTCAAAAATATGTCTCACTATCATATACAAATTCTTAGTAGTTGCTCGAGGCATAGAGTGGCTTCCCTTTGGAGGTAAGAGAATTTTTAATCTTTTAATCAAAATTACTGCAGAACAGTATTTCCAATCATAATGAAGAGTTGAATATAAATATTTAATTGCAACAAGGAGCAAAAAAATATTAATAAGTAAAAGAACTGTTCTTACGACAGTTAAATAATTGAAAGGTAGCTAATTGTAATGGTAGATCCAGTATTTCTTACAAATAATCCAAAATATTTTATTTAAGAAATATTATATTAAAAATTAATAAGCCTAAAAGTATTAAAGCAGTAGAATAAAAAATTGAAATTTGGAATATGAGTTCTATACAGTAAAATGAGAGCAATATATACTTACATATATATATCGTTAAGTTATTAGAATTTGTAACTAAAATATAATCTCTAATATCTTTTTTCTTTCGCAGAACTATAAGAGTTAATGAAAGCACATATAAAATTGCAAAAATTAAATTAATAAATATTTTTTTCTATGGATAAGTCGTCAGTATAAAGTTGTTTAAATAAAAATAAAAATATAACTTAAATTTTATGTTGAGAAAGTTACAAAACGTTTCGTTTATCAGTTTATGAAAAATTACGAAATAGTGAAAAACTTTGTTTAAAATGTCATTTTTAAGCAGCAAAGAAACGAAATTTTATCAATGTCGTACATACCATGTAAAATGGAAAGGGATAAAATTCTTTTTTATCAGTGAAATGTATCTAGAATGAGAAAATCAACATAAATATAAATGCTATCGAAATTTCTCTAGAATTTTAGAAATAGCTAAGCATTTTATTAAAGATTTATGTCTATATTTAGTTGTAAGCTATTAAATAAAATTCGTAATATTATGTTATAATTATATTATATAAAAACACATTACAAATTAACTAATTACAGTGACAGCAAGAGTATTTTCCCTCATTATTTTTAAGGTACTTACATAAGTCATGGGAGTCGGCAAAAGGGATTTATTCGAATTTTAACATTGAACAAACCAAATAAAATATCAACCACATTTTGTTTTTTATTCATTAGAATAAGTCAGCAATGCAGAAAATTAATTTTATTGATCCAGAGGAATCTATGCAATCACTAAATTCTACAAACTGAAATTAAGAAAATTTAATTATTGAAACCGATTTCAATGGCAGCCATCAATTAATAAAACATAACAGCAATAATAGTAAAATAAACGGTTGAAATTAAATCGTCAAATTGTTTACTCTACTTGATTTCGTCCACTGTTGTTATATTTGTCCAATGAGTTCATATTACGTCTCAGCAACCTCTAAAAGCACTGACTTTGCCGACGAGTAATGGAACAATGGGAAAAGCTGTGCAGTTGTGACCTGCTTGGACAGTCTGTACATTTCCTGAACAGCCATAATGTTCATAAATAAAAACACAGTGGTTATTGCAAAGTGTAACGGCAGCAGTTTTGTCATTAAATTGATCAGGCAAATCAGTGCATATTCCTCCGTCTACAAACAAACTGTAAAGGAAGCCACTAGGTTCCCTATTCTTAAACTCTTTCCATAAAATAACTTTGGTGAAACCTTTTGAAAAATCTCGAATTTTGCTTTTTCCACTTCTGTGGTCGACATACACACCATCGTCGCGTACTGTGTATTGATATACCTCATGAATAGCCCGTGGACACATGTAAGGCAGATCTTCGTTGTACACATCGAATCTTGCGAATTGACTTTGGTATTTTAAATTGCACCAGAACAAAGACTTTCCATCTTTTCTTGGGCGGAAAGTGAACAGATAAGCATGACCTGGCTCGATATTTACAGATTTTGGTGTATCATCAACAGAACGACAGTTTAAATTCATTGTTGATTGAGCTGCATTCCTGATGAGAACCATTTTTGCACTGCGATAATTTGTAAAATCTTGGACTGCGTCGCGAACGCTGTTCTCACTGATGTCCGAGAGGATAGTGATGAAAGGATCAGTGGGAGTTTTGGTTGCGTTCAGTTCATCCACTCCTTTGGAGACCTGTAGGAAAGATATTTCACCAAACACTGCAGTAGATGTTAAAATTAATAACGAGAAAACGTACTGCATGATTGCAATATTTTACTTTAATCTAAGGTAAGAAGAAATAAAAGCAGTAAAGTCTCGTATGAGAAATAAAGTCCTAAATTATGTGCTTTTATAATAACTTCTATCTTTATTTGTGAGAATATGACGGGTGTTAAAAGAGCTGAATGGCAATTTTGTAGAAATGAAAAATGTTGACTTTTTTTGTAAAATGACTTAGTTTACAATTTTTTAAAATGAAAAATGTTGACTAACGCAGATGTCGCTAAGAAAATTTCTTCTTTAGTGATATCTGTATTATCTATAAAAGGGCTAATCATAAAGATATTTGAAGCGAATTTATCTATTGTTTGTTTGTGATAAGCCTTAGATATATTTCAGTTTTTTTCTTTTAACTTTCTCTTCTTCACTTTCAAATGGTGTCGCTTGATAGTCCTTCCTATAAACTTAAAATGTTTGAAGAAGATATCAGAGAAATATATATAAAATTTGAATGTAATACTCTGCTTTAAATGTGCAAAAACTTAATGACTTTCTAAATTCCATTTTCATTAATTTTCAGAATTTCTGCCCTTGACAATATCAGTGAATTAGATTGTTATAAAAATAGTTTTGTTGTATAAAAATCATCTATATTATTACAGTCCTAAGTTTCTTAAATTACACAAAACTTTAAAAATCTGCATTTTTCACAGATTATGGTATTGCTTAAACACATACTTCCGGTTTCTCTGAAGATTAACGATATTATTTTGCAAACTGATGTTTCCCTATAAGAATAATATCTCAACAGCCTTTTGAACAAAGAGATTTGGTTTACGTACTATGATACAAATATCCTCCACTTAACGAAAATTCGCTTTACGTCAGGTCAATTTTACGAAAGATCTGTTGATATAGATATTTAGGACCTTTCTTTATATTAATATTTATTAAAAATTCAGAGAGGATTTTAGCTTTCAAAAAAAATTAAGAAGCAACTATAGTTTCCGTGTTCAGTTTTAAAAAACATCATTTGCTCAATATTGATATAAAGAAATGTGTGAGAGAAAAATACATGAATGTAAGCAATCAAGCATTTATTTTAAGTCTACCGCATCAGGTATAAAAAGTGACAAGCCCCGACTTTCGACTATGATTATATAAATATGAAAGGTTTACATGTCTATGGTCTGTTTGATGGTTTCAGACGACAATGAGTTGTTAATAGACGATTCTGTCCCTTTCCATTAGTATGTTTTACTTCTCACAAAAATCACTCTTCGACGGTTAAATATACCATTTCACTCATCATCACTGCCGTCCCCTCCGTGATATCTCGACCTTACACGGTGTCTTCGCCTTTCTATTCAAAGGTAGTCAAACTTAAATTACATTATTCCTATCTCCATACTTCAAGTATGCTTAATTACAGTATATACCATTGTAGAACTATATATCTACATATATCATTATTCAATACATATATGTATATCAATGTCAATTGCCATATGTATTTCAACCATAAGATATATATATATATATCTAGCTAGCTAGTTATATAAATATATATATTTAATAAAGATAATGATGGACGTAACAGTACGCCCTTTAACAATATAAGAGAGAGATGGTGCCGGCAGTTCTCTTCACACTTACTCACTCCTTTTTTACTTCCGGAAGTCTCAGCATTTACCACATCCTTTAGAAAGTATGTTTATTGATCATATCATTCCTGTTTTTATTACATATTAACACAGGGAGACGTATACTATATCTACCTACTTTAAGTAGCAATAAAAAGGACGATAGTAATAAAAAGGACTTTGTGTAATCTTAAGTGAACGTTAATTTCAATATACACACAGGAATTAACTGCAATATATGACATGAGAAATACAGATATCAGCGAACCTTGTAAATAATTTTCTCCTAATACGTTCTACTTGGATAAATTATTGAAGGCAATATGAAAAATCTCTCACAAAGCGGCTCTACACTCAGAACACAGCCTCACTTGACATATCTCTGTTTTGTGGATCTATGTCGTTGCCTGCAACTGTATTTCCCACAATATTGTCGGTCTTCATTTTTTCATCTATTGAGCGTCTCTTAAGGAGCCTATTATAATTATGGCTTGTATTTCCGGTATCAGCAAATGCCTAAGCCAACGGCCTATGATACATTAGTTACTAGATTCACAGCTGCCCACTGATTTAGGTTAGTCATACTTGTACACGCGCATTCTAGCAGGGTTCCAAACTCAGACTGGTAGGTATAACATGCGCCACCCTGTAATATTTGGGACGATGTGGTATGCTTTAACAAGTATTGAAAAGACTTTTCTTCACAAACTAATGTGTATTGCACCTTCGCTTTATGGGGTTCTACTTCATAATTAACATAATTGGTACCCATTGAGATTATCAGGCATCTTATCGCCTCATCTACAAAAACATTGCGGACATAAAAGACACTGAAATATTTATTTAAATATTTGAACTAAATGCTTATAAATAAATAAATCTTCGTAGCATACGGAATCTCAGATAGGGTAAAATATTAATTAAAATTTAGCAGCAGTTTAAACGCTGAAGATTTGCAAGTGCGAAAGCTTAACAAGCATTGACTTAGCTCTAAATAATTGCACGAATGAATCGTCTGACTGAAGACCCACGATGTCTGAAGTATTACTGAAGCTGGGAGAGGAAAATAACTGAATAGTCAGAAGCAGCTCCAAAGCTCTCTCTTTGACGGCCAAACCTGTCTCTCTCTCTTTTACTTTCAAAATTCTTTTGTTCCTATATACCCGCACTTACATCCTAGTGATAGCTGACGAAACATAGAAACTCATATAATAAGATAATGGGTTAATTAACCTAAACCCTACAGTTGCCTCACTATAATTTAAACTATTCGAAAAAAAACATTTCTTACCTAGATAGAGAGTTTTACATCATGATCCTAAACTTGAGCCAATGATTTTTGCAAAAATCTTCTAAATTATCAGTACTATAAAATGACTTTCTCGCTACAAAACGTTTCTACATTTGGAAGTTTAATCTTGACATTCACTTTCTTCTAGAGTCCTAGAAGGAAAAATATTTTAAAATATATTACTTTTAATTACATCAGTAGTATGTAGTCACATGAATTAAAACCTTTAACATTCGTCATTTATTTAATCATTCACTTCCTGGGGAATGAGCGGATAAAAAGTAAAAGCGATAGTATAGTTTCAATAAAAAGATAATGGGTTGATTAACGGAAATCGTACGGCATTTAAGGGAAAAAATAGCTTTACGCCATTTTGGTTTACAGAACGTTTTACTGGAATGTTCTGGTAGTTTATTTAATAATAACAAAGCACTCAAGGGCTATCTGCCTAATGGGAGAGATGCCTTCATGGAAGACTTTTAAGGGATATTTGCTCTTAGAAAGACTACACATTGGAAAAATCCCCAAAACACCCATAAAGCCAACATGTTTGCCGAGATTCGAACCTCTAGCCAAACCACCAGTGTTCAACGACTTTAAAGCTTGGTTGCTGGCGGTCTACTAAAATGTTCTCTAGGCCTACTAGAATTCGAAGATCTGGGAAAAACTGCACAAAAATTCAGATTCTGAAAATCATAATAAGAAATGGTAATTCCTATTGACATTTTGGCTAGCGATTTCAAATATATATTTGACTGCTAGCAGATTAGTAGATTTTCCGACATTATTCATATAAATTCAGTTTTGAATTGTATTTCATATGTATTTACTAATTTTCAGATTCTCATAATAAACAAAAACTTCCATATTTTTATTTTTAACTATATAATTTTATACTGCTCAATCTGCAATATAGTGATATCTTTGATATTATAACATGAATATTTGATCCTATAACAGTCTTCGATTTAGATAATAAATCTTTCATTCCGTATCAAAGAACCTATGGAAAGGAAAGTGTAACTAACTTCTAGTTTTATTACAGTAAGAGAGGGAAAACTATGTTTTAAATGATCCTGCTTCTAGACAGCAACTTCGCTGCTTATGAACAAGCTAAAAGTTCCTATAAATTACTTCTTTGCTGAGAAAACACTACTTGTTTATCCACAGAGTTTTTTTTTACAAAAGCATTTCACTTAGTACTGGGATTTCAAATAATGAAATTTTAAGCTTCGATTTTGAAATTTCTTCCATGCCTTCTCCGGGAATCGAACCAAGGCCCTTCGGCACAACAGTCCGCGATGCTAACCACTATACCGTTTGGGCGGCTGATTTTTTCCTAACCTAAGTAAGCAACATCAAATCTAACAGTATTTTAAAATTGTTATATACTCCGCCCCTTTATTTTAAAAATTTCATAATGCAAAAATCGAGAGGATAAAATTATGCGGATAATTTAATTTTCAAAGGAAGCAGTTACAGTAAATTTCGGTTTTCTAGCGTGAAATAAAACCCAATTTTTTTTCTAGACGTAAAATCAAATCCATTCTGTACGATGGCTTTTTGTCAGCTTTCTGGTAACTTCATAATTCCGCGCTAATATGACTTTTGGTCTTTGTCAACAAAACACTCAACCGAATGCGGTTGGAGGTGATCGTTATTACTGAAATTTTACAATTTAAGAAGTTTTGTAAAATTATAAATAAATGATAATCCGATGACGCAAGCTTGGGGCTATACGGGAGAGGAGACATCACTTCCGAACCAAGTTCCAATAATTTCGAACATATTGCTAAAGATGTGTGAGGCCTCGCATTGTCGTGGTGGAACACGATTCTTTTGCGATTTGGCAATTCTGATCTTTTCTCTTAGATTGTTTCTTCCAGTTTCTAAGGTTCGAGTCCCAGGACGGCACTGAACATTTTTCACTTCTCCTGATACAAAAAACCTAATGACTCTACACTGTTAAGCAATCAACAGCATGAATTTCACATACCTCTTTGTGAATCTCAGCCTTTATAAAAATAAAAAAGTGAAACATGTCGAAAATAATTTTTAACTCCATCCCTTTTTGCAAACTGGAACTACTTTCTTGACAATCCAATAGAAGTGTTTCTAAATAAGCTATCTGTAAGAATCATTTACTTAAAAGAAACCTACATCCCAACAAGAACGTATGGTTATAACAACATTACAATATCTAATACGTTCCTTTTGTTTTATTCCCTTGAATCTTGAATCTCGCTCGCTTTTATTGTTGCCCTCTGAATGTCATTCAATACTTTTGGAACTGTTGTGGTTGTCGTTTGCTATAGGTTGCAAGATCATCGCCGTTTCCGTTAGAGTTCAGTTTGTCTTTACTCGTGCAATGATGTTCAGAATCATCCAGCGCATTAGATAACTTCGTTTTCTTGAAGCGTTTCAGTATTCTTGCTTCATCAGTCAGAGCCTATACAACCAAAGTCCCCAAGCAAATCAATCAGTAACCACAAAGTGGAAGAACTCATTTTAAAATTTAGGAGAACTCGCTTTCTGAATTCTTTGAGGAAAATGCGTTAATTTAAAAAAAGAATCACAACTTTTACGCTGGAAATCTACTGAGAGGGAATATGCAAATAAATACTTTATTCTGCCTGAAATAACTTGATATTAGTTTCTTTCCGAAAGAATAAATATATGTGTAAACTTTTAGCCTTGTTAACAAATAAATGTAACACAGTATTACTGCTGCGAAGAAAGTAGGTTTGTTAAAATGTTAGTGCAAAAATAACTCACCCTTGTGCTTAAATTATTAATAAAGAGGAATTTTTTATATTTTCTTTAAATAACTCTTGTAACTCTATAACTCTTAAATAACTCTTCCTAAGATTAATGACAAAAATTGCAATACATTCTTATACTACAGTTAAGAAACCTTGAATTAAGCTTCAAATTTGCAGTTAAACAGTGTGTTCAAGGAAAATAAAAATTATGCCAAAAAATGTATTAAATTTATGAGTTACATCAGTTCTTAAAAATTAGACAAAATCCATTAAAATGATAGAAATTTGTGCATTAACTACAAGTTCAAAATATTAATTTCTTCATTTCGACGACAATTTCGATGATTAAACAATAAATATATCTCTTAGAGTTGATGAAAAGAAATGAGCATTCTTTTGTATTTTTAACTTTTTACGAAGTATTTAAATTTAAACAAATAAACCTGAATTTTAATAATTTTGAAACGCTTCGTACGGGCTTGGAAGAAAATGTATTTTTATTTATTATATTCTTAAAAGCATTTTTCGTTGCATCACAAAAGCATTAATCTTAAAAACAATCGGAAACTGAACATCGATTTTTTAAGTAATTTTCGACAGGGTTATTCTATTTACATTAGAACAACCAGATACAATTACAAAATATTGGAAACTATTTTATTTCTCAAATGAGAAATTGAAAAGCAATGAAAATCTCTGGGCTAGTGTTATAAATAAACTCTACACAATTTTACAAACTGATGACCTCCCTATTCAGGA
This sequence comes from Stegodyphus mimosarum, assembly GCA_000611955.2. Taxonomy (NCBI): domain Eukaryota; kingdom Metazoa; phylum Arthropoda; class Arachnida; order Araneae; family Eresidae; genus Stegodyphus; species Stegodyphus mimosarum. Next base: position 1,566,367 of record KK120847.1, read on the forward strand.
TAAAATATTATTAAGAGTTACATCAATTATTAAGTACTAAGAAGAACTAAATCAATATCAAACAACGAGCTTTCTACTGTAGATTGCAAACGATTTTAGACGAAGTTTTCTGTTGCATACTTCAATGTAATTAAATGCTGAACAATATAACTTTAATAGCTTGGTTTCCAAAAAAAGGTTATTTTAAAAGCTACAATGTACACTGCGAAAAACGAATGAAACACTTCTATATCTCCCGTTCTACTGGATCAATTGACGAAATTCAAATTGCATTTACTATGTCTCGAAAGCGCAACTTAGGATATATACTAGATTCATATATATCTTGTTCAAATATAGGTTTTTTACATAAAATGGGATCTCTTCTTAAATAAAATGTCAATTTTTTTTCATATTTCAATTCTATGACTCAAATTATGCTTAAACATTAAATTTTGTAAAATGTGGTGTGAAATTTAGGGAGAAATTCAAAAATTTATTTTGGGGCATTTTTTTCAGTTTGAGAGAAGAATAATTCATTTAGAGAACTTTTCAAACATGGCAACCCATTTTCCTTTCCATTCCGTTATGCAGGAGCGGAAAAAAGTCACATCGTACCTACTTTCAAATAATTTTAACAAAGTGCATAAAAAACATATTCGTTATTATCGCTTTCAACAAATATGCCAAATTTCAAAACGCGCTAATATATAAATTCACGTATATCTTCGAAAATTTTGAATAAAAAGCTCTAATATTTTGCAGGTATGCTTAGAAACACATCTACTTTAAGATAATGGTAAAAATTTCATTGTTTATTATTCAAATTTTTTTTCCAAAAATTTATAAAAATTATTTGAAAACACAAATTTTAAAGATAAATCATAAAATATGGGAGAATTTTATTTGGAATGAACCTAAATTTCGAACTGTATAGGAAGAAATCAAATATGTTTCATAAAAAAAGAGATGTGAATAAATTCATACCAAATCGAATTAACATTGAGGAACAAAAATTTTGAGAGCTAATGTTTTATGAACTACTCGTGCAAGTTTTACGAAACTTAGGAGTTTGACATAATTTGAGTCGCAGAATCGAAATATGCGAAGAAAATGGTATGTCATTTCCGAAAAAATCCAATTTTGTGTCAAAATACCTATATTTGAACTATCTAATATATATTCTAATTCGCGCTTTCGAGACATGAAAAACGCAAATTGAATTTTGTAAATCGGCCCAGGAGAAACGATATAGAAATGTTGCTCTTTTTTTTCGCAGTGTACAGCCCTTTATAATTCTGCTGAATAATTTTCATTAACAGATGGTTATAACTGCTTACAGTTTACTTGCGTCTGTAATATAAATAAAACGAGGAAAAATTTAAGTATTCCATTTTTAAATATTGCTAAAATGCGCATTCTAATAAGCTTTCAAAAATACTTAAATTAATTTATTAGTTTTCTGCTCAAACAACACAGTGATTAAATTCATAAGTGAAATTTATGGGTTTAATCATTATCGCTAATATGGTTTTAAATATCTCTCATAGCTCCGCAATTCGCTGCTTTATTTGCAGATTCTTTTCTGACATTCTCAAATAGAGGATCAATAGCAAATCCTTATACGTGTAAAAATACTTTTCTAATTACTTACCCTGATATGTAAACATATTTTATTACAAGTATGTATATATCCTTTCTGCATTTGATTAAAAGTATTTTCTAATATATTTTGCATCATGAAATTAACTTTAATATTTTATAACCTACGTGATCTTAAATGCAGATGAATCTAAAATTTCTTTGCATTATAATTACATAAAACTGCGTTTATTTTCTTCTGAAAATTTATTTATTATTATTCTAAAGATAACAATAGCTTTACCACAATTTTACGAAGTAGAACGATATTTATATTGCTGGTTTTATATACTGTACGGAAGATTTCGCCTTTTTAAGGTTTTCAGCAGTAATTATTGAAAAAAATAAGCTAAATTTTTTAATTTTGCCTTTCCCTTAGATATCCGCATTGATCATCTTCCTTATTTCTACTGTTTCACAAGCGAATGATATTGGAATGATAAGGGAGGAAGTAGAACTAGAAGATAAAGCCGAAAATAAAGAAGAAAGTATTGCGTTTGAAAGCTTCGGATCTCCAGTTTACGGACCAAATGAAGTTCTAACTTCCGGAAGTGGTAAATCCGGCTACACGTTACCAGTACCTCCTACATTTATGCCTCCAGCATTGCCTGCAAGCTATTCTGCCTATATAACAGCATTAGGTCTCGGACCCTCTTTCAATCGCTACAGCATTATGCCTACGCCAGTTCCAGCTGCGTATGCGTCTTCTTACAATGGACTTGCTCCTTATATGCCCTCTATTATTGCTGGACTTGGAAACAATGCTTATGGAAACTTACCTTTTGCCAGATTTGCTTATGGAGGATATCCCTTTGGATACCCTTCTTTTGCAGGTCAAGCGTATCGTTATACTGATGTCGGATATGCACCTGCTTCTGTGAAATCAGTTGCAGCTCCAGTTTCAGTTCCAGTTCCTGTTGCACCAACCGCCAGAGCACCGTTTCCACCGGTAGACGCTAAAGATGCCTCCTCACGTTATGGTTATGGTCCTGCCATCGCTCAGAGGTTGACTTTGTATTAAAAATTTTCCGCATAAATTAGCAAAATATGAAGCGTATATTTATGGTGGTATACCCAACATAAAAAATTTTCTCTTCTGTGTATTATTAATGATAAAATTACATGATCTAACTTCAGCGAAAATTTCAAGCAACCATTAAGACTGATAAATGTATTGAAGATTTCAATAACTGTAAAATATTCATGTGCAATTGTGGAAGCCCACTTTAGGAACATCATATGTAATCGTATATTTAGAGTGAATTTATATGTGTACACATACGCATACACTAATTTATATTATTTCGTCCCAAAACGTAAAATTTTAAAAAACGTTTAGGTAATTAAAATGTCAATTTAAATTCCTCTCCCTTTTTGATTCGAATGCGAAAAGTTTAACATTGAAGAATATAATTAAAAATAAACTAAATTTAAGAGTTCAAAATCTGAATTTAATAAATGAAAATGAATTATAGTTATTTAAGAGTACAATAGAAGTTTTAATATTTGTACCTATAGAAGTATATGTATTATTTTTTTAACCTTGTTCATCTGTTTACTATTTTTAAATTGTCTCTGATGTTATAAATATACTTGTTTAAAGAATATTCAACAATAGATTTCCAACTATTGTTCTCGTACTAAGAGTAGTAGTACATTTTGGTCAATAAAAGAATTATGATTAAAGTTTCATAAGATCTTTACTTGGATTTGATCTATGTAATCAGTCGTCTTTAAGGCTGAATAATTGTTAAAAAATATTTAATTGTTTTAAGTTTCTCTTAAACCTATTTTTATATGTTTTGAAATGTTCTTTATGCTTACTTTTCTTAATAAAAAGTGAAAAACGTTTCTGCTTCCCTTCTTTTTTTTTTAAAGATGAGCTTTTTGAAATGCCAAAGAAACGCACTATGTGCTAATGCTTATCACAAATTAAACTTTTATGCTAAGGCTTATCACAATTTAAATTAAAAGATTATATATTATGAATTTAGTTTGATGGAACATTCATTTTTAGTATCAATGAATGGACTAAAATAATAAAAAACTTCTGAAACTGTCATAGGTTTGAACGCTGATCAAAGAAAAACGATTCTAATTTTTTTTGGGTATAACCGTGATAACGAGGGGAATATATTATTACAAAATAAAATTAGAGTAAAGATGACAAGTAATAATAAATATGAAATAACAAGAATAATGAATAGATTTTTTTTATGAATCTGAGGAGTAATTATAAAAGTTCTAGAAGCGTAAAATTAATAATTTTTAATTTTTAAAGATATATGGAGACAGAAAATATTTCTATTGACAAATTAACTCCTATTTGGTATGCTTTGCAAATATGAAATGCTAACCTGATCTACCTGGTGCAAGATGTCACCAGGTACGAACATTCCGGTGATTTCTTGCACAAGCGTAAAGAACAGCAGAAAAAGAGTGTAAAAGACCCTTTATTTATCACATACTGTATAACAGAAGGCATGGATTTACGTACGTACACAAAACACTGAAACCTTGCGGCGACATCTTAAACGATAGCATAATTTAAAAGGTAACGATGTAGTGATAGACTGCACAAATCAATTAAATCTAACAGTTTAACTCAGAAACCTTTAGCCAGACGGCCAGAATGACTATCCGCTGCTAAGATTAACAGCTGGGCGACAAAATAGCAAACGTGCGCTTCACTAGCGAAATCACGCTTGGTCTAACATTTTCGTTTCAGCAATTAAAATACTCTCGTTCACCTGCTTAATTTTCATCCAGGAGAGAAAATACGAGGAGAAATAAGAGAATTCAGAAAAGGTTTAGAAAACAAATTAAAATAACTCTTAGTAAATTTAGACAGGACCCTATATAACTACAGTTTTCCAATTGTATAAATTATTTTAATTCAACTCTTGAAAATCAAAAATTTTATTTTGGGTGAGAAAGGAAAAACAATGAGTTTGAGAATAACAATATAAATTACGTTAGGCCTTGAACTTTCTTTCATTCAGCTACTAAAAGCTAGCATACTATTGAGAATTTTGCAGACATATCCTCCGTTGTCACCTAGCAAATACATTATAGTCAAAGTCAAATTAAGTAATTAATTTCAGATCAGAAATGTAGGGCAAATTTCTGAAGTGCTTTTTAAAATATTACGTAATTTCAAACTGAAAACGTTTATTCCAAAATAAGGGAAGCTAACCAAAATTTCTAGGTTCTCCGACAAAATGTTTTTTACAATAATTTTGCAATATATTTCTATTTTTAAATGAAAGGCTACACACTGCGATATAAACTACATAATACACAAATATAATTTTTAAGATCTATGAAATATTGCCTTTAATTAAATCTTTAGCTTCAAATCTCATCCCTCAAAAATATGTCTGACTATCATATACAAATTCTTAGTAGTTGCTCGAGGCATAGAGTGGCTTCCCTTTGGAGGTAAGAGAATTTTTAATCTTTTAATCAAAATTACTGCAGAACATTATTTCCAATCATAATGAAGAGTTGAATATAAATATTTAATTGCAACAAGGAGCAAAAAAATATTAATAAGTAAAAGAACTGTTCTTACGACAGTTAAATAATTGAAAGGTAGCTAATTGTAATGGTAGATCCAGTATTTCTTACAAATAATCCAAAATATTTTATTTAAGAAATATTATATTAAAAATTAATAAGCCTAAAAGTATTAAAGCAGTAGAATAAAAAATTGAAATTTGGAATATGAGTTCTATACAGTAAAATGAGAGCAATATATACTTACATATATATATCGTTAAGTTATTAGAATTTGTAACTAAAATATAATCTCTAATATCTTTTTTCTTTTGCAGAACTATAAGAGTTAATGAAAGCACATATAAAATTGCAAAAATTAAATTAATAAATATTTTTTTCTATGGATAAGTCGTCAGTATAAAGTTGTTTAAATAAAAATAAAAATATAACTTAAATTTTATGTTGAGAAAGTTACAAAACGTTTCGTTTATCAGTTTATGAAAAATTACGAAATAGTGAAAAACTTTGTTTAAAATGTCATTTTTAAGCAGCAAAGAAACGAAATTTTATTAATGTCGTACATACCATGTAAAATGGAAAGGGATAAAATTCTTTTTTATCAGTGAAATGTATTTAGAATGAGAAAATCAACATAAATTTAAATATAAATGCTATCGAAATTTCTCTAGAATTTTAGAAATAGCTAAGCAGGTTATTAAAGATTTATGTTTATATTTAGTTGTAAGCAATTAAATAAAATTCGTAATATTATGTTATATAAAAACACATTAAAAATTAACTAATTACAGTGACAGCAAGAGTATTTTCCCTCATTATTTTTAAGGTACTTACATAAGTCATGGGAGTCCGCAAAAGGGATTTATTCGAATTTTAACATTGAACATACCAAATAAAATATCAACCACATTTTTTTTTATTCATTAGAATAAGTCAGCAATGCAGAAAATTTATTTTATTGATCCAGAGGAATCTATGCATTCATTAAATTCTACAAACTGAAATTAAGAAAATTTAATTATTGAAACTGATTTCAATGGCAGCCATCAATTAATAAAACATAACAGCATTAATATTAATAAACGGTTCAAATTAAATCGTCAAATTGTTTACTCTACTTGATTTCGTCCCCTGTTGTCATATTTGTCCAATGAGTTCATATTACGTCTCAGCAACCTTTAAAAGCACTGACTTTGCCGACGAGTGATGGAGCAATAGCAAAAGCTGTGCAGTTGTTACCCGCTTGGACAGTCTGTACTTTTCCTGAACAGTGATAATGTTCATAAATATGAACACAGTGGTTTTTGCAAAGTGTAACGGCAGCAGTTTTGTCATTAAATTGAATAGGCAAATCAGTGCATATTCCTCCGTCTAGAAAGAAACTGTAAAGGAAGCCACTAGGTTGATTATTCTTAAACTCTTTCCACAAAATAACTTCGGTGAAACCTTTTGAAAAATCTCGAATTTTGCTTTTTTCACTTCTGTGGTCGACATACACACCATCGTCGCGTACTGTGTATTGATATACCTCATGAATAGCCCGTGGACACATGTAAGGCAGATCTTCGTTGTACACATCGAATCTTGCGAATTGACTTTGGTATTTTAAATTGCACCAGAACAAAGACTTTCCATCTTTTCTTGGGCGGAAAGTGAACAGATAAGCATGACCTGGATGGATATTTACAGATTTTGTTGTATCATCAACAGACCGACAGTTTAAATTGATTACTGATTGAGCTGTATTCCTGATGAGAACCATTTTTGCACTGCGATAATTTGTAAAATCTTGGACTGCGTCATGAACGCTGTTCTCACTGATGTCCGAGAGGATAGTGATGAAAGGATCAGTGGGAGTTTTGGTTGCGTTCAGTTCATCCACTCCTTCGGTGACCTGTAGGAAAGATATTTCACCAAACACTGCAGTAGATGTTAAAATTAATAACGAGAAAACGTACTGCATGATTGCAATATTTTACTTTAATCTAAGGTAAGAAGAAATAAAAGCAGTAAAGTCTCGTATGAGAAATAAAGTCCTAAATTATGTGCTTTTATAATAACTTCTATCTTTATTTGTGTGAATATGACGGGTGTTAAAAGAGCTGCATGGCAATTTTGTAGAAATGAAAAATGTTGACTTTTTTTGTAAAATGACTTAGTTTACAATTTTTTAAAATGAAAAATGTTGACTAACGCAGATGTCGCTAAGAAAATTTCTTCTTTAGTGATATCTGTATTATCTATAAAAGGGCTAATCATAAAGATATTTGAAGCGAATTTATCTATTGTTTGTTTGTGATAAGCCTTAGATATATTTCAGTTTTTTTCTTTTAACTTTCTCTTCTTCACTTTCAAATGGTGTCGCTTGATAGTCCTTCCTATAAACTTAAAATGTTTGAAGAAGATATCAGAGAAATATATATAAAATTTGAATGTAATACTCTGCTTTAAATGTGCAAAAACTTAATGACTTTCTAAATTCCATTTTCATTAATTTTCAGAATTTCTGCCCTTGACAATATCAGTGAATTAGATTGTTATAAAAATAGTTTTGTTGTATAAAAATCATCTATATTATTACAGTCCTAAGTTTCTTAAATTACACAAAACTTTAAAAATCTGCATTTTTCACAGATTATGGTATTGCTTAAACACATACTTCCGGTTTCTCTGAAGATTAACGATATTATTTTGCAAACTGATGTTTCCCTATAAGAATAATATCTCAACAGCCTTTTGAACAAAGAGATTTGGTTTACGTACTATGATACAAATATCCTCCACTTAACGAAAATTCGCTTTACGTCAGGTCAATTTTACGAAAGATCTGTTGATATAGATATTTAGGACCTTTCTTTATATTAATATTTATTAAAAATTCAGAGAGGATTTTAGCTTTCAAAAAAAATTAAGAAGCAACTATAGTTTCCGTGTTCAGTTTTAAAAAACATCATTTGCTCAATATTGATATAAAGAAATGTGTGAGAGAAAAATACATGAATATAAGCAATCAAGCATTTATCTTAAGTCTTCTGCATCAGCTATAAAAAGTGACAAGCCCCGACTTTCGACTATGATTATATAAATATGAAAGGTTTACATGTCTATGGTCTGTTTATTTGATGGTTTCAGACGACAATGTGTTGTTAATAGACGATTCTGTCCCTTTCCATATAGCATAGTATGTTTTACTTCTCACAAAAAATCACTCGCCGACGGTTAAATATACCATTTCACCCATCATCACTGTCGCACCCTCGGTGATATCTCGACCTTACACGGTGTCTTCGCCTTTCTATTCAAAGGTAGTCAAACTTAAATTACATTATTCCTATTTCCCTACTTCAAGTATGTTTAATTACACTATATACCATTGTAGAACTATATATCTACATATATCATTATTCAATAGATATATGTACATCAATGTCAATTGCCATATGTATTTCAATCATAAGATACATATATATATATATATATATTTATCAAGCTAGCTAGTTATATAAATATATATATATTTAATAAAGATAATGATGGACGTAACAGTACGCCAATTAACAATATAAGAGAGAGATGGTGCCGGCGGTTCTCCCCACACTTACTCACTCCTTTTTTACTTCTGGAAGTCTCAGCATTTACCACATCCTTTAGAAAGTATGTTTATTGATCATATCATTCCTGTCTACCTACTTAGCAATAAAAAGTAGTAATAAAAAGGACGATAGTAATAAAAAGGACTTTGTGTAATCTTTGTAGTAAACTTATGTGAACGTTAATTTCAAAATATACACAGGAATTAACTGCAATATATGACATGAGAAGTACAGATATCAGCGAACCTTGTAAATAATTTTCTCCTAATACGTTCTACTTGGATAAATTATTGAAGGCAATATGAAAAATCTCTCACAAAGCGGCTCTACACTCAGAACACAGCCTCACTTGAGATATCTCTGTTTTGTGGATCTATGTCGTTGCCTGCAACTGTATTTCCCACAATATTGTCGACCTTCATTTTTTCATTTATTGAGCGTCTGTGAAGGAGCCTATTATAATTAAGGCTTCCATTTCCGGTATCAGTAAATGCCTCAGCCAACGGCCTATGATACATTATTTACCAGATTCATAGCTGCCCACTGATTTAGGTTAGTCACACGTGTACACGCGCATTCTAGCAGGGTTCCAAACTCAGACTGGTAGGTATAACATGCGCCACCCTGTAATATTTGGGACGATGTGGTATGCTGTAATAAGTATCGAAAAGACTTTCCTTCACAAACTAATGTGTATTGCACCTTCGCTTTATGGGGTTCTACTTCATAATTAACATAATTGGTTCCTATTGAGATTATCAGGCATCTTATCGCTTCGTCTACAAAAACATTGCGGACATAAAAGACACTGAATTTAATATTTGAATTAAATGCTTATAAATAAATTTTCGTAGCATACGGAATCTCAGATAGGATAAAATATTTGTTAAAATTTAGCAACAGTTTAAACGCTGAAGATTTGCAAGTACAAAAGCATTGACTTAGCTCTAAATAATTGCGCCAATAACTCGTCTGGCGGAAGACTTACGATAGCTGAAGTAATACTGAAGCTGGGAGAGGGAAATAACTCAATGGTCAGAAGCTCCAAAGCTCTCTCTCTCTTCGATTTTCAAAATTCCTTTATTCTTATATACCCGCACTTACATCCTAGTGACAGCTGACGAAACATAGAAGTTCATATAATAAGACAATGGGTTAATTAACCTAAACCCTACAGTTGATTCACTATAATTTAAACTATTCGAAAAAAACATTTCTTACCTAGATAGAGAGTTTTACATCATGATCCTAAACTTGAGCCAATGATTTTTGCAAAAATCTATGCTTAATTATTAGTACTATAAAATGACTTTCTCGCTACAAAGCGTTTCTACATTCGGAAGTTTAATCTTGACATTCACTTACTTCCAGAGTCCTAGAAGGAAAAATATTTCAAAATATATTACTTTTAATTACATCAGTAGTATGTAGTCACATGAATTAAAACCTTTAACATTCGTCATTTATTTAATCATTCACTTCCTGGGGAATGAGCGGATAAAAAATAAAAGCGATAGTATAGTTTCAATAAAAATATAATGGGCTGATTAACTGAAATCGTACGCCATTTTAGGTAAAAAATAATTTTACGCCAATTTGGTTTACAGAACGTTTTACTGGAATGTTCTGGTAGTTTATTTAATAATAGCAAAGCACTCAAGGGCTACCTGCCTAATGGGAGAGATACCTTCATGGAAGACTTTTAAGGGATATTTGCTGTTATAAAGACTACACATGGGAAAAATCCCCAAAACACCCATGAAGCCAACACGTTCGCCGAGATTCGAATTTCTATCCGAATTACCAGTGTTTAATGACTTTAAACCTTGGCTGCTGGCGGTCTACTAAAATTCGAAGATCTGGGAAAAACTGTACAAAAATTCAGATTCTGAAAATCTTAATTTAAATTGTCTCTAATGTTATAAATATACTAGTTTAAAGAATATTCGACATTGGATTTCCAACTATTGTTCTGGTACTAAGAGTAGTAGTACATTTTGGTCAATAAAAGAATTATGATTAAAGTTCCATAAGATCTTTACTTTGCTTTTGATCTATGTAATCAGTCGTCTTTAAGGGTGAATAATTGCTAAAAATATTTAATTGTTTTAAGTTTCTCTTAAACCTATTTTTATATGTTTTGAAATGTTCTTTATGCTTACGTTTCTTAATAAAAAGTGAAAAAAGTTTCTGCTTCCCTTCTTTTTTTTTAAAGATGAGCCTTTTGAAATGCCAAAGAAACGCAGTATGTGCTAATTCTTACCACAAATTAAATTTTTATGCTGATGCTTATCACAAATTAAATTAAAAGATTATATATTATGAATTCAGTTTGACGAATCATTCATTTTTAATATCAATGAATGGACTAAAATAATATGAAACTTCTGAAAACTGTCATAGGATTGAACACTTATCGAAGAAAAACGATTCTAATTTTTTTTGGTATAACAGTGATAACGAGGGGAATATATTAGTACAAAATAAAATTAGAGTAGAAATGACAAGTAATATATTTGGTATGCTTTGCAAATATGAAATACTAACCTGATCTACCTGGTGCAAGAAGTCACCAGGTACGAACTTTCCGGTGATTTCTTGCACAAGCGTGAAGAGGAAAGCAACAAGGAAAGA
>KK120847.1:1577754-1630376 GCA_000611955.2 Stegodyphus mimosarum
TAAAAGATCCTTTATTTATCACAAACTATATAAGAGAAGGCATGGATTTACGTACGTACACAAAACACCGAAAACTTGCGGCAACATCTTAAAAGATAGCAATAATTTAAAGGGTAACGATGTAGTGATAGACTGCACAAATCAATTAAATCTAACAGTTTGACTCAGAAACCTGCACTGGCGATACATTAGCCAGACGGCCAGAATGAGTAGCCGCTGCTAAGATTAACAGCTGGGCGACAAAATAACAAACGTGCTCTTCACTAGCGAAATCGCGCTCTGTCTAACATTTTCGTTTCAGCAATTTAAGTACTCTTGTTCACTTGCTTAATTTGCATCCAGGAGAGGAAATACGAGAAGAAATGAGAGAATTCAGGAAAGGCTTACAAATTAAAATATATCTTAGTAAAATTAAACAGGACGCTATATAACTACAGTTTTAATACATTCTGAGAACTTACAGTTTGTTCCAGCTTAAAGTGAAGGTGTTTAAAATTGTAATGAGAAGCATGAGATGATTCATGAGTGCTCAAACATTTCAACACAGTTGTATGAATTGATTTATTTCTGCACATATTTAAAAAGCTTAAAGTAGTATTCTTAAAAATTTAATTCCTTCTGCCGAAAAAGTTAAATTTTCTTCCGCGAAAGCATCGATCTTAAACGGTATTCGAGCTCTCTGTAGACAGCAAAAAGGAAAGAAAAGTGTTAGCCCATTGACCGTGAAATTACATCCTTGCAGTGGAAACAAGAACTAAATAATTAGCTTGAACTTGTTTCAAAGTTTGAGTTACCAGTTGGAATGATTTTACTTTCTAATCTATGTCCTATCTCTTTTCCAATCTACTGAACATGTTTACTCGCTTGTTCGTGCATCACAGCGATTCGATAAAGAATGAGTCAGCGATTATGGTTTCACAACCACGTGTAATATATAGTCAGCATGTGAAAATGGATCAAGAAACAAGTGCTCTAGTTTAAAAATTGGCATCTAATTTTGCCTAGTGTGTTATAAAAGAGGCATTATAATTAGATGAATATGTTTAGTAAGTTAATTTTAAGATATTAAATGCCCGTGGTAGATTGTAGCTGATTAAGCATTTATTCACAGCATAAACGAAATATTTTCTTATGTATTAGATGTGCAGGGTTTCGATGAAAGATCACTCAGTTTTAAAACGGAAATAAAAAGAATAAAGCAGGTTCTAATCTAAATTTCATTTTCCATTTGGCATGTTATTAGTCCAAAGGAGCAATTTGCCCAGAAGGACTATTAATTTCGTTTCGCATCTTGCGTTGGTACGCTATAAATGTCAGTTCACTTTTCAAATTGTTGCCACCAAATATTAGAGCCCTGCATAATATTTAAAGAAATTAAATAATGAAGAATCTGCATAAATGTATGTATGTTTCTCGCATTGCGATAAAAGATCGGTACCTAGAGCCATCCAATTTTGAGTAACGTACGTTTCCACCCGAATATAGGCATCTGGAAGCCCAAATTCGGAATCTGGAATTTGTTTTATTATCTATTTCATATTTTGTAAAACTTTAACGAATTTTTGATTAACAAAGTGAACGTTTTCAAAGCGAGCAATGGCAACACTGTACGAAAAAAAAACTTTTTTATCTTTAGCGCACAAGACTGTGTATCGGAAATTCTAAAGATATGTTCAATTAAAATTATTTGGCGATATTGCTGTTGAACTGAATTTTATGCTTTAAGTGCAAAAAGATGATATCTAATAAATAAAGGTAACACAAAAAACGATAAAAAAGCCCCTTTCGGAGTAATGTAAAATCTGAAAGCTTTCAGATTTTATTTTAAAAAAATTTTCCCACATTTATTTTAGTGATACTCCTGTTCTCAAGAACAATACATTCCAGCAGCCATCTCCAAGTTCCGTAGAATGCATCGGATCATTGCCTCTAGGTACTGCAGAGATACAAAGAGCAATTTTTAATTCCTCAACTCTCTGTGGTCTACGTTTGAGGATTTAATTTGTGTAGTGTCTGGTAGCCTCAAAGAAAAGCCACAGATCTTCGAAAAATATGTACAGGTTGCCTCATTTTGCAATGTGACGGCACAGCATGGCCGCTTTGATCACAAGAGCTTTCCTCTCGCGATAATTTTCTTTGGAGATATTTTATAGTTTTAAATATAAACCGAAGGTAACTGGGGAACTGAAAGATGCTATTTGCACTGAAATAGCGGCAGTAGAGAAGGCAGTGACTAGGCACAGGCTACAGCATCTCTGGTGAAACTTCATTTTGAGAATGTGACCAGGTAAAATGGCAGACATCTTCTGTACAATGATAAAATATAATTTGAAGGAGGATCTATGTTACTCTTTTTTGTTTCTGCTTTAAATAGGCGACAGATTTGTGCCGTATACGATGTAAGAAAGACATTAGGTTATATAGAAGTAGTCAGCTTGTAGAAGCTTGTAGAGACTTTAGGTTATTTGGAAGCAGGAGTTATGAAAAATGAGCAATGTCGTCGTCGGGATTCGAACCACGGACCTCTTGAATATGCGCCGAGCGTGCTGACCACTACACCACAAAGGCATGCGAAGAAGGTGAGAGAAATACCTTATATACTCCCCTTTTTAAAGGGCGATCAAGGATTAGAGGACCGAATCTCCAAATTCTGGTGGTGGCGAATCATCATCCACCACCTTTTTTAGTTCGGGCGCCACTTGTTTATTAGGTTATTTTCTATGTCAGGAAAATGAAGAAATGAGCAACGCCTTTGCCGGGACTCGGACCTTGGACCTCTCGAATTCGCTTCGAGCGTGCTGACCACTACACAAGAATTGATGCTTCGAAGGTGGGAGAAATACCTTATAAGCTCTGAAACTGTAGTAGATCATATTCTATGCCGATGAAATAGGCGTTAAACAGGAGAATGTCTTGAGGATTAAACTGGTTACAAAAATTTAGAAACATTAATTTAATAGAAAAATCAATGGAGGTACAAGAAAACAATATATGATGATTGTGCAAAGGAGCAACAAAGAATAGGCGCAGAAACGATCGCTGCCACAATTTAGAAACTAATAGAATTTATGAAATTATAAATTTACATATTTTTTTGTTATCTAATATGTTTCTATATATTAAATGCCTTTAATTAATATTGGAAAGACTAAAATCATTATTTATCAAAGATAATTTTACAAAATGATTCTGTATTTAAACACGGTCAATTTAGAAATGAATTCTATTTCTAGAACTCTAAATAATTAATTTTGAAACATACGCTATTAGATCTAAGTTAGCTTCAATTATCTGCACACGAAAAAATCTGACAAAATGCATGAATGAAGATTGACTTGAAGTACAGTCTCAATTGACTTAAAGAAAATAAATGATGTGTGATGAGAACGGCACGAGGTACTACTGCAATTAGGAGGGCCTGCAACGGCCTTGAAGGGTCTATTTTAAAGTAACAGACTATAATAGACGCCTAAATGAATGTAAGTCACCTGGGTGGTAACTTCACGCATGGGTTTTCTTTGGGATTCTAACTTTATAATTTTTCAGATAATGTTTAGCTTGAAGGACAGGACCGCTGAATAGCTTTGGAAACATGACATTCCGCAGTTACAGCATACATCTATCTCACATCTGCAGCATCAGATTAGGGGAGATAAAATGTTATTGACAATAATAGTAGTTTTACGTACTACCTTTATAGCAAAATTAAATTCCATTTTGTGTCACCTGCCTGATTTGGAGAAACTAAATGCCTCGCACCTTTGAAACTTAGCAAGTTTTCAGAAGAAAAGAACATTTTATGTTAAAGTGGTAGGCTAAGCATAATTATATGCGCTTTTAAAGGTTACTAACAAACCATTTTTGACATATTTATTAAAAATTTAGTCTTGCAATTACAGAATTGCAGCACTGCTGTACATTATAGACATTTATGAGTAAGACATCTTGGATAAAGTTAAAAAAAGGAGAAAAAAGCATATGTAGAGATTTTTTTAAGAATCATTTTTCTATTTTAATTCATTGATTACTGCTGATGAATACATTAAATATTATTGGTTTCAAGTATTTAATGATCCGAAAAACTTATAAACTTGAGAAACGAGAATTTGTTATAAGTCACACTTAAGACAAATTCACCTTTCAAAGATAATATAATACATAATAATTAATTAATTAGGAAGTTGCATTATATCCTACCCTTAGAATAGTAACTATATTTGATGAAAATAAAATATGACTTTTGTAGACAAGACATTTTATTTGCCTTAGTTTTATATAAAACTAAATCTCATTGAACTGTTTGTCGAAGTTATAGAGCTAACTGGATTCTTTTATTTAAAAGAAAAATTTCACTCGAACAACCAAATCTGAAATAAAATAAATAATTTTAATCAGACTGCAGATCAGACAATATTATCAAACATTATCGTCAGCTGCAACTTAAATACAACAGCTATAAAAGTGCGGGATGTATCTCCCAGCACATGCAGCAGGTCTGTGGAAATGAAAATTCTGGTAACCAAGATCATTCATTAAAAGAAATGACTGCTTCCTACTACAAAGATTTTCATTAAAAATAACTCACTAAAAAGCACTACCTACTTCGTTCTTCTTTATAAACGTTTTACTTTAAAAAAACTGCAGTACAAGAAAATGCTTTGTTAACTTATCTTCCATACGGAATACAGGCCGAAAGGAAAATTAACTCAAATATCAAGGTTGTTGGATTCTTATAAGGAACATCCATGCTACTGTCTACAAGATAAAAATGCTATAAAACGATTGTGTTTTATAATTTGTATAAGTGGCAAATATTCATTAGCGGCAATAATAAAATAGAATAAGAACTAGAATAAAAACTAAATAAAAATAATAGAATAGAATTAGGATAAAAACTAAATAAAACCTAATTATTAAACAACTTTTTATCCTCACAGATTTCCTCGTTTGCCTTAAAACCAGTGGATGGTAATAAAGACTGAATATCGTGGTTGAATTTAGAAGTCTCAGATCTGTAAAATATATGCAGAAAATTTACGTCGCCTTAATTGGCATAGTGGTAACTGATGATGTCTGCCAAACGGATCCAAATCCCGGAGAAAGCATGAATTTTGTTTTAACATGTAATGCCCTTATGGCAGGGAGGCACTCAAAATATCATAAACCAAAAGTACTCCAAGATGTTCTCCATCAAGAATGAGTTAAAATTGAGTGAAGTCGAACTAACAGTTATAAGGCGCCCACTGCGTTACACAAAATCACCGTACTTTAAACGCCGTAATTCTATTAGGTATTAATCGAACGACCATTCTCCACCCGCTTGCCAGCTACGGATAGCTTTTCCACAGATCGCGACAATGCTTGCAAGAAACGAACTTTTATCTTTTTTCTTTCAATGTTTTTTCAAGTTCTTCCTCTTAGGGAAATCGACCAAGACTTTTTTCATTCACTGGGTCCATTATGAAACTCTCTGATGTTCTGGGAAGCACTGCTAAGGCACTAGAAGCCCAAAATTGTCCCAGAAGTATCGATGTATCGCCAAAGAAAGGCGCTTCCTATACTTCGTCATGATGAAATCAAGGAGCTGATTGAGATCCTCTATGATGCAAAGAATACGTAAGAATAACAAAAAACTTACAAAGAGAAAATAAGAGATTTTTAAGTGGGAAATTTTGAGTACCTACATTCTTCTAAATGCATTCCTAAGTAATTCTGGTATCCTGTGAGGTCGCCTTTCAAAACAACTGTTTTATATGCATGTATTTAGATCTTTTCGCAAGGAGATAAAATCGACCAACTTTCAATCGACTCGCGAAACGCAATACATGTGTATCTACTTTCAAGACTGACATGCAAAAAATACAAAATTATGTAGTGTTGTCTATAACACATTTGCATCATAATCTTACCCTAGGTTTTGCTTTTATTAATGAGTTTTGAACAGAAATTAAATATCTGAAATTGAAACATTAAGAACAGCTCTAAAAATTAAGATTTGGTACTAAGAAGATTATAAACAACGATTATTTCTTTGTCATGATAAAAAAGTATTCCCTAGAGCAGGGCTTCTTAAACTATGGGTCGCGACCCCATTTGGGGTCGCGTAGCAAAATTCTGGGGTCGCGAGAGATTTTAATGTCAAATATTTATATATAATATATATATACCATTTTATAACATATCTAGAGTTGGCGGAATACAGTGGACTTGCAGCGTCTAGACACGCGCATTTGTTGAAGGTTTTGAGCTATCTCCACCGACAGCAGTAAACGATCGATGATCGCTATTATTATACTGTGGCTATACATTGTTAGTGCGTTTGGTAGGTATCATACATGTTGAATAAACCGCGCGCCGCTGACTTCCCACAAGGGAGAAATGCGGGCGCGTACACACGCGCAACCTGCAGCTAAACAACGATTCAGTGCACGCCCTGTCAAATACGGAGCAACCAAACCGGTCTGAGGGGTTCATATATATAAGAGCGCTTTATATCTAGTATAATTTTATATATTTAATATGTTATTTTTATATATTTATTGTATTTTAGGATCAAAATAATTTTTGGCCATGGATAAATGGCTGAACTTAAATAAGAATGGTAATGACGCAGATGATAATGCTACAAACTCTTCTCAGTCAGGACAAAGTATTGGAAAACAGGCATCTAATGTGCAAAAAAGAAAATATGATGAGTCTTTTCTTCAATTTGGCTTTACATTTCAAAATTGTGAGGGTAATGAACAACCTCTTTGTTTGATCTGCAATGAATTATTGGCTTCGGAGAGTATGAAACCAAAATTAAAAAGACATCTTGAATCAAAGCATGTTTCGTATGTCAATAAACCGAAAGAATATTTTGAAAGACTGTATAAATCCTTAAATAAAGAAAAGAAAATCTTTGAAAAACTTATAACTGTTAATGAAAAATATTTACTAGCGTCATATGAAGTTTCATACTGTATTGCTAAAAATAAAAAGCCGTTCACCATTGGAGAAGATCTTGTGTTACCTGCTGCTATTAAAATGGTAGAAATACTACATGGAAGAAAATATGGCGATGATATTCGAAAAATTCCTTTGTCGAACGACACTGTCTCGAATAGAATTTCTGATATTAACAAGGATCAATTAATACAACTTATTACAAGAATTAAAGAAAGCCCAAAATTTTCAATTCAGTTGGACGAAACAACTGATTTTACTAAATTGGCTCAGTTGTTAGTATATGTCAGGTACGTTTATAAAGAAAGCGTGGAGGAAGAATTGTTATTTTGTCGTCCTATGGAAGACCATACTACAGGGAAAGACATATATTGTAAAGTTGACGAATTTTTAAAAGCAGAAGGTTTAGAATGGAAAAATTGCTGTGGAATATGCACAGATGGTGCAAGAGCGATGACGGGCAAAAATATTGGTTTTAAATCATTTTTTCAAGCTGCTCATTATGATCATATAACTTTTACTCACTGCCTTATTCACCGAGAGGCTCTTGCAGCAAAAAAATTAGCACCAGAATTGAACGATGTGCTTCAGGATGCTGTTAAGATCATAAATTTTATTAAGAGCCACGCCCTTAACAGTCGCTTATTTTCAAATCTCTGTAAGGATACGGATTCCAACTACACAACTTTGTTATTACATGCAGAAGTAAGATGGTTGTCAAGAGGTCAAAGTTTAAGAAGATTATTGTTATTAAAGGACGAGATCGAAATATTTTTAACCGAACGAAAATGTGAACTTGCTGCTTTTTTTCAAAATGACTTATGGCTATCCAAGCTGTGTTATTTGTCAGATATTTTTGCGAAGTTAAACGATCTCAACTTGTCTCTTCAAGGAAAATATTGCGATATATTTACTTCAAATGATAAAATTGAAAGTTTTATTAAAAAGATCAACATTTGGAAAAGTAGGGTCGAAAAAAATTCGTTCGAAATGTTTTCCAGTGTCGACAATTTTGTAATCGAGAAAATTCATTGTAAAACTTTTATTGCAAAAATTATTGTAGATCACTTAAAAGCGCTAGAAATACAGTTCCGGAAAATATTAATTTATTTTTCTTTTATATTTGTATGGGGTCGTCAAAAAACTCGCAATCATAAATGGGGTCGTGAATGACAAAAGTTTAAGAAGCCCTGCCCTAGAGAGTTAAAATAGACGAAAAATTATTATTTTGAGGTCCTAAGGCAACAAGAATCAGCGTAATATTCATAAGTTTGCAGGATTAGTTTCGATAGTTTTATAACGCCTAGAATTCCTGGCTAGCATAAACTGCTGCTAGTCAAAATCACTAGCTACAAAATCTGTTTTTCACTTATTGTTAAGACTAAATACGAATACAGTAGGGAAAAGATGTAAAGCACCCCTTTATTGAACTCAGTTGGTTACAGACGGCACATTCTTTGTGTTTATAAATCCGCCATCTACTTGTGGCAATAAAATTAAAGATAACGCTAAACTAAATTCAAATTAAAAATAAGCTAATAGTTCAGAACAAACTGCACAAATTAATTTAATCTAGTAGGTTAATTCAGAAACCTATACCGACGTCATATTAAATTTTGGAGGCAAGAGTGCCAAGCCGAAATACATCATTCAAACAAATGGTAGAACCAACAACGTGTTCACTAAGTAGCGAAACACGCTCTGACTAACCTTTCTTAACCAGTTTAAATACACTCTCGTTCACCCTAACTCATTTACATCCTGACAAGAAAACGGGAGAGAAAAAAGAAATGACAGAAAAGGCTAACAAAATATCTGTTAGTAAAAATAATGTAAACCTCACAGTTTAAATACAGAATCTTCTTTACCTTATCAACATATCTTATCTCATCAATTTGCACTTTGGCAGCTGAGGAAGATGGTTCTGTAGTTAAACTACCGAAACTAGTCTTGCAAAATTTACAAATATAACGCTGATTCTTGTTGTTTGACTTCTCCAACAGTAAAATCTTCTTCTTCAGCTGAAATGCAAATGACGAAAGAGAAGCCTGTGCTCTGGCGACGTAAGGCTGCTAGAATCATCTATTAAGAAAAAATGAGCACAACTATGAAATAATTTCTTTACGGATTGGAATTTTAACTAGAACTGATAGACTTTTATGACTGTGAAACAGCCCTAAACATTTGATTGGCCAGTGAAAGGCAGTTTTTGAATAATTTTGACTGGAGAAAAATGGAAAATGTGATCTTTTTGACCAACAGTGTTGGGATACAGAGGATTTATGTTTTCATGTTCTGGTTCATGTATTATGTTCGTTTCTGCAATGTATAAGTGGTTCATATATTGGTCAAACAAAGAGACTTAATCACTGTGGTATTAAATAATGTAAAATTAAGTAAAAGTGTTTTTACTTCTGAAGAAGAAGGTTCCATGTTTGAATGTCCTCGAAATCGCCAGAGGTTTACCTAAAACCAAAGTCAAAATAAGGGTTTACTTAATTTTACATCTTAAATTAGCGTGTTTCACTTCCATTTGATTATTGAAGAATATACTATTATCGAACGTATTTCTTCACAAAAGAAAGCGATATATACGTTACCAGTGTTGATGTCTAAGTTCTTGTGTGGAAGCCAAATATCTCCTTATTGATTTTCCTTTTCTAACGAGCGAAAAGCATTAATCTTTAAACTACTATTGATGAAAATATCTAATGCAAATAGTCCCGTCATATTTTGATAAAATCTTCAATTATTTCAAAAACTACATTTATGCATCACCACTGAAGTTAGAGTACTGTCATCATTCTTCTTATATGTTTCTAAATAACATGGCATTTATTTATCAACACAACTTCATTTTAGAATTACAGGGTTGGCTTCATTTGTCCACCATTTTTTTCAATCGCCTGACTCCTTATTTTCGTACAACGTGATTAATATATTAAAGGTAACAGGAAAGACACCTTTTCCAGGAACTAATAAATCTGAAAGTCTAAAATTGTCGTGATAGCTAAGACGAATAAAATTACGAATGAAAGCAAAATATGTAATAAAACATAATAATAAATAAATAATAATGTAATAAAATATAATAAAAACATAAGATGCAATAAAGTAATAATAGTAAATTTAAAATTGACCGTATTATTAGTGAAGGCAAAAGAAACATCGTCTGCTAATTTAATACAGTTATACACCTTCAAGAACTGAATAAATAGGAAGTTTATTAAAAAAGAATTTGCTTTCAAAATTTAAAACTCATGTCTAAAGAGCTCATGATCAAATACTTTTTTCCTTACTGAAATTAGTAAGCGATTTTTATGAAGGATGCTAGAAAATTCTTCAAATTAGTGTTCATGAAACTAGAAAATTGTGTGAAAGAGATAAAATTAGCAAAGCAACAACCTTGTATTTGGCGTAGAGTTTAGTATCAATTTCGAGAGCAAACAGGTACAGGCCCCTCTTCATCAGGAAGCAGAGAAATCTATTAGATTCGTAGAGTCTCAAATAATTTCGTAGATTTCTTTACTCCTCCTGAAGAAGAACCTGTACTGTTTGTCCTTAAAAGTCTTGATTAGAATATATGCCAAACTAGTCGGCCAGACGATATAGTGGTTAGGGGAACCGACTAGGATACCCGGGCTCGAATCTTAAAGAAGGCATGGATGTAAATTGTCTGTCCCCTCAAAGGAGACAACAGTGGTCGCCTCTAAGGTGTCTCCATAATACAATGACCAGTTCTTCTGGCCTTAGTAGTGATGAAAGCCTAAAAGTGACTGGAAAAAAAATTCTACTCTAAACCCAAGTGTTGTTGCTTTGCTAATTTTATGTTTTACTTTGCCGTATTTTTTTTTCTTGTATTGAAAAGTTCGCTTAATTTTTGGGGAGGAGGGAGTAATATTTGTTAAATTTCAAAAGCTTAGAAGCCTGATAACAAAGCTAGGAAACTATTTAAATTTATCTACATTTACCTCATTAAATTAATTACACGTGTAACTTAAATTTTAAAGAGAAGAATAACTTTATTCGAAAGTAATGTGAAAGTAATTGTATTCAGAGGTGAAATTCAGGAACCATAACATCATACTTTATAGTTATATTTCAACTATGATGTTAGATTTCTAATGCAGCATTATAAGATCATAATATCCAGCATGAAAATATTTAAATTTTTAACCTCGTATAAAATTAAAATGTTGAATTAGGAGTAACTGCTTAATACTAAAAAACATGAAAACAAAGCAGCACTATTTTTGCTTAGTATAGTATGTTTCTGGAATTTTCTGTAACTATTTCTAGGTGTGCAACAATACAGTTACACTTATTTCGTAATAGATGACAAAATGAACAGCTGTTTATACCCCAACAGAGGCACATTTTCTGACAAGAAGCCATTTGGATTTCCTATTACTGGCAATGAAATCAAGCAACGGAGAAAAAAGAATGGCATACTCCACGTCTGGTTCTTTAACCTATTATAGCCAAATGGCATGAACTGACCTTAAAATGACCTTTACACCACTTAGTAACCTTAAATTTAATCATGCGTATCAATACAGTAAACAAGGTAATAACACAATAATAGCTGTTACGTATTTCACAAGAAGTGCTATATACAGAAAAATGAAATTTATTCATTTTAGAATGGAAATTGTTTCTGAATTATTTCGAACTTTCCGCTTATCATGTGATCTATAAGCGTAGAATTTCGAGCATATATATAAACGAAATTTCTCTTAAACTTTACTTGTTTCTGAAGTGAAACTTGTCGTTGTGCGACAACTGAACCGATATGGTGAGTTTATTTCAGTAATTCAGCAATATTGTTTACATTTTGTCACTCCATTCAATATAGTCTTAAAATAAGTAACTATGCTGGATATTAAAAATTAATAGTTTTCAATTTTACTATATAATCACAATAATTTCGAATGCTTCTAAATGAATATAAAGTATTTAAGCATTCTGATGTGAATAAAATGTAACTAATCTGTTAAACCTTAATATCTCTCTGTAGTTTATTTCCGAATTTCTACTTTATTTTCTGTAGTTTATAACTTTAGTTGAAGATAGTGCATGCCTGAAAGGAAGATAGTATATATTCCTATGTTTCCCTTTAAATAATTTTTAGTGTTTGTTACCGAATTTTACAACCTAAACGTAAACTACGCAGAAAAAAAAACTTTCTAATTGTAAATCACGTAGATTTGGATACGTATTATAAAAGCATTTAAAAAAAAGTTTATAAGTATTCGTTTTAGAAATGCAAATACATCAGTGTTTATGGATGTTGTTTTTCGCAAGAATGAGTAATTAGATACAGGACTTTTTAGGAAAGAAGAATGAGAAAATGATGCATTTTTACTGCATTTTTACACCTATAACTGTCTGTTTGATTATAATCTTAATCTCATCTATATTATATAGTAATATATCTATGGTATTTAATTCTGCAAATGACTCTGACTGAAAACATTAAAACTGAGACTAAGTATTGTATTATAAAGCTAAAGTACTGAGATTTAATATTAGGCAAAATGTTATATTATATTTGTATTCATTTCAGACAGTTCATTGTAAATTTCAAGAGAATCTAGCTCAGAGCTTTAGAACCTAGTTTTCCATTACACAGAAAGAACTTTCCATAGCCTTTAGAGGAAACAAGCAAAATTTTTCCACAGCCTTTGAAGGAAACAAATTGCCTTAGACTGAAAATATGTTCAGTTCGCGTACAGCAGTGGTCTTCAAATTATGTTCCACGGAGCTCCGGGGTTTCGCGAGTCAATCTTAGTATTCTCTAAATCAAAATACAAATTCGAAAAGAAAACTGTAAAGCCCTCACAGTAGTTGGTTAGCGTTTGTTATTTAAAAAATTTAAAGATAAGTTTAGTTATATTTCGTTTGGTTTATTGGATTACGGCAAAGCCCTCGAAAGCCATCTGCCTAAAAATAGGGATGCCTTTGTGGAGGATTTCCTAAGGAAAACTGACTCATATACACATGACGAAAACCACAAAAGCACCCAAGTAGTCGGACTGGGCTAGCAGTGTTCAGCAACTTTACCGCTCAGCTGCTGGTTGGCTAGTTACCATTGAAAGGAAATGCAAACGCTAGTCACCAAACATAATGCCATAAGCTACTAAACATACTATAGCTGATACCTGGAGTTAATACTATTAAAGGGTAAAATCACATTAATTTTATGTTAAAAATTTTTAATAGAAAATGCAGTAAGTTTCTTTAACTGTCTTTATTTAGACCTATAACAATAAAGACCTATAACAATTTGATTTACTTAAAATATTATTTTATAATATAATTTTCTAAGGGTGGGATGGAGCTCCCAGAAATATCTTATAATTCTAAGAGTTCTGTGACTAGACTAAGTTTGAAGACCACTGGCATAGAGTAAATAGATAAAAAATTTACTTTTATATAGTGTTTAATGTTTTACGTTAGTTCGATAGCTATGCTGTTATTTAATGAACTTTGGTTTCTTATATATCCTTTTGAGTGCAAAAATCTTTTTAAGTTGCTTAGAAAAGTATCTTAATGCAATGTCGGTATTGCTATTTTCTTAATTACATGGAATAAAGCTTTTCCTACTTAATTCAGATATGCTCCAATTTTGATTCCAGAGTTTTTAACATTATGAGCATTGACTCAAAGTTCTGTGACGAAGCTGCTGATTTAATGTAAAAGTTTACAGCCTCTTTCCTAACCTTCCATATTATTTCTAACAAAGATAAACTAATAAATGAAACTTTTTCCATTCCTCAATTTGTAAGAAACGTTGATATGTAGTAAGGTGTTTACAAAGGCTTGCGCAGCACTGAATGTTTAATGAACAACGTTATAGTAAATCCGCAATTCACTTGAGACAATTAATAGAATAAAATGGGAAGTATATAATATATAAAGTATTATATATAAATATATAAAGTATTCCCCCCCCCTTTTTGCTCGCCTGCTTGGTTTATCGCTGGCACACTCAGCGCGTATTCGACAAGTCCAGGTGCGAGTCCCGGTGAAGACATTGCTCATTTTTCATATACTCCTGCCTTCAAAATAACTTTATGTTGACAACAGCTTTAGAAATTAACGTTTGGCAATCAAACTTAAATTTAATTCGAAAATAACTAGTTACAACGTAAAATCTGAAAATAATTTTGTTATCACTATACCACAGAATAGTGCTTACAAACGCGTTCATGTCGAATTCATTGAAGACTGAATTGACGAAATTTGTAAGTTTTTAAACGAGTCCTGAGTAATGTAAAATTATTTATTAATAATCTGTTTATTTCTCTATGTTTTAAAGAAAATCGATGATGGAAAAGGAAATGATGTTAATAAAAAAATTAATTCGTGATATTAGCTTAAAAGCCACTAAATTTCCTTTTAGGAAAATATTTAATTTAAAAGGTAGCTTAATTCACGTTCAGATTAAGAAAAACAAAAATAATTGTTGACACACTGATCATGAAATGACATCCTTAACGAAGCAAAACCAGAACGAAATATTTACTTGGACTTTCAAAGCTTGAGCAGTCAAATGGAAGGATTTTACTTTCTAAAGCCTCATCCGATTACGTTTCATACCACTGCACATGTTTTTTCGTTTGGTTTGCTCATCACAGTTCCCCAATAAATGATATCATTTATTATGATTTCATACCCTTATGTCAAAAATGGGCTGATTGAGTATGGGACATAATCAAAGAACTAATACGGAAGTTTAGCACTTTTTTCATCTAAACATTTTTTAAAAAATCATAATAAATTTAAAAAAATTAAATTCTGTAGTGTATATAGTGTAGTGTATGTAATGTATTTAAAGTTCTGGGAATTTAGGAATCGATAAAAGTTTTTCATTTCATCAATTTTCATCAATATTACAATGCAGCATTTCAATATCATCCCCATTTAATTGAATACACTCATCCAAACATAAAAGCTAATTTTTTAAGCAGTTTTCAAGGAACATTTCCGGTGTCTCCTCTCTCTATCCTTATGGCATGGTTAAACTCTTACATCGAACATCCCATAAAGTTTTTTCAGACGAGGAACATAGTAATTCCTTACGAAGTTAGTCTTAGTTAGTCTGTTTGGAGTTATATCTTTCTTGCATTCACTTCCTAAAAGCAATTTTTTTAAAACTTTTATTGAACGTTATTTGTTGTTTTTTGTAAATTAAGCGCAGGTTGCTTTCTTTTTATAATAAACATTATTTAATAGTGTTTATAACATAAGGATTATATGAATTATTAATTACGACAGAATGAAATTTATTTACAACAGAATAATGAAATAATGACATTACTAATTACCTAAGAACAGAACTACTTTTTGTTCACATTAATTAAAACTTTGATTTTATATTTATTCACAACAGAAATCATGTTTATTTACTAGAGAAATAAAATTAGTGTATTAATTTTTTGGTTAATTTTAATTAAAAGATTTCAGCTGAAAGGGTAACCATATAGATATAGTTAGCCTGTGTTCACAGGAGGTACTTAGGAATAATTCTCTGTAGCTCCTTTGAGAAGCTACTGCGTTTTAGCCATAGTCTCATATATAAAATACATGTATACGTAAAATACGGTATATACGTAAAATACCTCATACGTACATGGCGGTGAACTATGCTTTGACGTAGTGATGTTACCTTTCGAAATTTGCAAGAGCAATAACCATTTAGGCAAGAAAAATGCTTTTCCGAACAGCTCAATGCGCCGTTTCCGCAGACATATTCCCATTACAAAATCTAGTTATTTCCGTTCACTTTACATTTTTACTAGATATTTTTGAGCCGTCATGCATATAATACTTAAATAATTCAAACTATCCCGTATTTGTAACTAATAATGTATTATCATTCATTGCACATAAAAATCTAATTTCCTATGTTGCTGTATAATTAAGTACTTTTATTTCCACAAGGTGCAGATGATTTTTCGTAATTCCTGCTTCAAAAAACCGAATCGATTCTTCAATCAAACTTATAGTAAAAACTGATAATAAACTTAGAATAATAATAATAAAGAAACTTTTTGATAATGACTATAAAAAATCTGATGTGTACATCACATGATTTCTTTGTATAGAATATTAAATTATACGCATTTTCCATTTCATTTAAACTTGTTGGATTGAATTAAATCTACTTCGTTGACAGCGCATAAACCACAATAGAATAAATGCACTCTTTAAAATTTACTATATTTGTTTACCATAGTGACACTCTGGCAGTAGGTTGACTTAACAAAGTTACATCTCATTCATTTTATTACTCATAATGCACAAAAATTCTATTCAAATACTATAATAAATCTAAAGCAATGTGTAAAGCAAACTTAAAACAATTTCACAGACGATTCAGTATTTCTCAATGAACTAATTCATTTCTCACTTCGCTACAAAAAGCACAGGAAGCAAAAATACATAAAACCTCAAAATATCTATATTAAAAATTACGAAGTAAATCATAAACACTTATTTCCTCGAATAAATTCCTGAATGGATGAAGTACGATTTAATTCGCAATAATAAAACAAGATGTTATCTTTGTTGTTGCGAAAATTAGTTTCACTAGATTGGCAACAAATCCAGTATTCTGCTATGTTTCAAATGTAAACAAAGATGGCTGCTATAGCAAAAAAAAATTAGGCTTAGCCGCACTTAAACAACTTTTACATTGTTGATAATTCCATAAATTTACTAAAGGCATAAAAACCTTAACCGGAAGAAAAGAACAACCTAATTCAATCATTTTAAAGCAAAAAATGAGCAGTTTTGCAAACATATAACAATAAAGAAACTAAGCTCACTGAGCCGAGTAATATATATATATATACCCCACTCTGTTACTTTTAACCAAAAGTATATAACCACCAAAAGTGTATATATATATATGGTGCTGCCGATTGCAATCAAAAAGAGGGGTACACATCTACATGTTATATCAGTCCTATGTGCAAAAATTTCAACCTTCTGAGGGAACTCGTTTTTGAGTTATGCCAGATATATGCATACATACGTACGTACGTAGGTACGCTCAGACGCCACGAGAAAAGTTTCTTCAGAATCAATTTTAAATCAATTTTATAATTTTTTTGCCGAAAAAGAGTCTTTTATTCTGCTTTTATGTACGGATGTCACGTAAAAACATCGTTAAATTGCATTCTGTAGTGCTCAAAATGGATATTTTCGTTGAAATATGATACCCGAAATTTTTCGCGATTACAGTACTTCCTTTTTACATCGCAGAAGGAAGTAAAAAACACTTTTATATAATCGAATATATTTTACCCGTTCATTTTTCAAGTAATTTCTTTATAGCTAAAAGTAATGCACTTCTTTTTTTTTTTTCAGATTGGCTTCCTGAGCTTACTTTCAGTTGCCTCTCTAGCGCTTGCAGATCCGTTTGCTTTTGGATTTGCCAATGTGTTGCCCCCTTATGGAATCCCTGTAGTATCACCCGAATTAGAAAAAGAACTGGGCATTGAAAAAAGCATAGGTAAAGAAATTGCTTTTGAGAAGAGCTGGCCCTGGTTAGAGAAAGATTTCGCATTCGATAAGGGCGTAGGAGTAGGCATTGGTCTTGGAAAAGAATTCGAATTCGAAAAAGGTTTTGGCCTTGGAGCAGAAAAAGGCATAGGTATAGAGAAGGCCTTTGAATTCGAAAAGGCCTTTCCATGGCTGCTCTACGAAAAGTACTTCGGAATCGGCAAGAAGATCTCTTTTGAACAAGCTTTAGCTTATGAATTGTACAAATTGTACGGGTGGTATGGATTATGGGTTGCTAAAGAGTTGGAAAGGAGATTTATGATAGCCAAAGAACTCGGACTGATTGGAAGAGAAATCGAATTCCAAGAAGCAATATCTCTCGGATTGTTCAAAGGTATAGGCCTAGACAAGGTGTTTGAGAGTGCCAGAAAGGCCATCGGAGCAGAGAAAACCTTCGAAATAGCAAAGGAATTTTCGTTTGAAAAGCCACCATTCAATTTTGGGTTCAAGAAATTCTAGGATTATTTATCGAAATTGAGGAGTCTTCTAAAACAGGTATATTATTTAATTTACTTAGGTTTTAAAATTCATACATCTTATTTTAAAAATTAGAATAGTCATAAATTGTACTGACTGAGATCCAGTACATAGCAACTAATACTGCTAGTTCTCACCTTTTGCTATGCTTTAAAATGAATAATTATCTTAGACTCTAAGACAACACGCGGAGTGGGCATATACTAAGCTATTAAAAACCATATAACCGAAATTAATCTTCTGCTTCCCAAACTTGCATTCATAACAACAGAGGGAAAACTTACTGTGATTGGTTCTGCCATTGATTTCATCACATTATTTGATAATGCGATGAAACTTTCGAAACTCTTTTAACTACCTCTGTATCATAGATCAACAAGCATTAATGCCAGATCACTTCAGCGTAGATTATTCAAAGTACTGACTGATGAAATTGATGATGAGTATGGGGCATTAATGTCCCATTCTGAAATTAGATGGCTTAGTACGAAAGATGTTCTACAACGCCTTTTGAAGCTTCTTCCAGCAATAAAACAGCTTTTAGTATTCAGAAATGGAAATTATGAAGAATTTAATAATCCTAGCCGATTTTCTGATTTAGCCATTTTTACAGACATAACAACCGCAATAAATAAACTTAATCTTGAGCTTCAGGGCAAAGAAGAGATTATAATTGACTTAGTTGGAAATATAAACTCATTTAAATCAAAATTAAATTTATGGGCATCCCAAGTAAAGGAATGTAACTTTTGCCACTTTACAAATTTGGAGAACTACATGAAAAATATATAAGAAACTTGAAGTAAACAAATATTCTAAAAACCTAGTAGCGTTTAAAAACAATTTTGAACTTACATTTCCTGATATTTGTAAAATTCCTCCCATTGCTTCATTCATTTCACTACCATTTGTTAATACTACCATTTGCTTTTAAAATATCGTAGCAGATGTTAAATAAAATTATACACTCAAATATGTTAAACAAAGTTTCTACTGCTCGAGAAATAGGAGTAATTGACTTTCAGTTTGTTCTGCAATTCAAAACAAGAAGCTGAGGAACAGATTTTTGGATACTCGTAAACATGGAAAAATATTCTTCCCTAAAAGAAAATTTTCAAAGATTAAAGTCCCGCTTAGGATTAATTCAGCAAAAGTTGTTTATCAATGATGAATTTATTAACTTCAAAGTACGGGTCTAGGATAACAAACGAAGAACTGAATGATTGTGTAAGTTTAGCCATAATGTCGTATGTACCAGAGAAAAATGAACTTGTAGAAGACATGCATTGTCAGATTTCACATTAAAATATGTAATTAATTTACATCTCATTAAATTTTTAATAAACACTAATATGAAAAATATATACTTATACATTTTTAACGTATTATACCACACATTTTATAGTTTATGCATTATATACATTCATAATTGAAGTATTAAAAGCGCAATATATAATTGTGGCTCTCCAAAATTTTTTAAATTCTAAATTATCTCGCGTCAAGTTAAAGGTTGGGCAACCCTGGCTTACAGTCATAACAAATATTATGTGGATATCTGAAATATGCAAGTGTAGAAGGAAAATGAGATGAGTATCGTAGGCTAGAAATGAAAAATATTAAAATTAGACAGTGGTTTAGCGTTAAGTTTGAATTTATTCGTATGTAGTACTTTATGAATGTTTCCATCTATACATATATATATATGTATGTATATAACTTTCATCTTAATGGCTTTATTTATATGTGATAAAAAGTAAAACTGTGGGCCTTTAAACAATGACAGATTTTAAACTAAAATTCCTACAGGGAAATTTAATGAATGCAGTCATTCTTGTGTGTGTCATTCCCACATAACTTCTGTGACATCTAAAAATTTTATTAATTTCTTAATGTAGTTCTCATGTAATGCTCTACTTTTTAATGATATATGACTAAAAATATTGTTATAGCTAAAATATATTCTTTACTTTAACGCTTTTAGCTAAAAACGATTAAATAAAGTGTTTTTAATATATTTTATTTTATTAGAAGGAAAATACAAAGAAAACCACTGCCTAGCAGCGGAATCACATTAATTTTAGAGTCTTTTAGTCCATTGGCTGAAAAGAACTTCATTCAACTCTATTCTATTTCAACTTGATTTAAAATTTCAATCTGATCTTCTGGGACTGCTAAAAGGATAGATTAAATCCTTTTATTTAAACATTAATCACTATTAACAGCAACGTGTTACTACAAAATCGTGAATATCCGAATGTTTTGAAAAAAATCGTTAATATAGAGTAAATTAAGTTAGAAATTCCAAAAATTATTTTTAATGTACCTGATGGTTCAAAAATCGCACAGATCGAAATCCAATGATGACTATTTTGTTTGTTACTTTAGGAAATGAGAGAAAAGTTTTTAAAAAATCACTTAACATTAAATGCAAATCCATGTAAGCCCCGATTTTAAAGTATGTGTATTGTACTAGTTCTGCAAGTGAATAAACATAATGGCACAGTTTCAAGAAAATCGACTGAATAAGAAGGAGGTCAAAAATTAATTTCAGAATTTGACCCAAATAAAAAGAGAGAAACCAACTCATATAAAAACTGTGCAGCTTGATATAATTGAAATAATCAGAGACGCTGTGTTTACTATTTCAGTTACTGTACCTAAGAATCAACAATAAGTTATTCAACTCAAAACTGCTTGTCTCTCAAGAACAATGCTTTAAAATTAACAAAAACAACATACAGTGCTTGAATATTAATTTCTCTGCTATTCAGTTCAAAAGTGCTTGTCAGTTAATCTGTAAAGAAATCTTATAATTTTTATTTCCATAATTGTTAAGTCTTACATCTCATTTTTAAAAAATGGAAACTGTTATCCCCATTTGGAAAAAATCAGATGATTGTAAATTATATTTTATTGAGAAAAATAACTAATGCAAAAATCCCTTTTGAATGCACAAAAGTGTTTAAATTAAAGTTGCAATAAAAATTGCCTACTTTAGTATTAATAAAGGGTAATAACTTTTTGTCTGTCTTTATGAATTTGTAAACTTGTGCATTTAATTAGTCTATCATACCCAAACGGCTCATATAATTCCACATGTAGTAACGTTTTACTTAATTTGAGATAGATAGTTTGATATGCTTTATTTGTACAACAATAATAATGAACAAATGCCTTGAAAATGAAATAAATTGAGCGGATAATAATTTAAGTCTTTTTTTCTTCTGTTTAAAAGCAAAAAATGGATACAGAATTAGTAAAAGACTTGACGTATTTTCAGTCCTCGCTGTTCAAGGCGAAAAGAGCCCTACTTTTACTGAATTACTGTTTTTAAAGAATTTACGTTCCCTGTTTGGTAACATAGTCAGATCATGAATTTTATTTTTTCTTCGAGCACAATGCCAAATAAGTGCAGAATATTTTTCTTAAAATTCTATTTAAAATGGTTAGCTTAATATTTAATAACATTTACATAAAGTGATTTTGTTTAATTACAACAGAACTAGTTAACATGATTTTGAAAAATATAAGATTTCAACGATGTTTAAACATGTAATCAAGAAAAGAAAGAATAAAAGAAAACTAAAACTGTGGTCAATTTTTAACCTTTTACTTTACTCTTCTTTCGGTTTATCAATAAGCGCAAATACTACATCCCAATATTTCTCATTCATACCTTATAATCAAACGTATATAATATCATTTCATAGCTACACTACTATATCATTAAAATCAAAATTAGGCCATAGATGCACTAAACTATGTCAAAATACTTTCTGAAAGTTTGAATATTTCACGAAGTTACTTAAAATTAAATTACTCTTTGCTAGGTTTTTAAATGTTGTAATAGTTAATATGCTTTTATAAAAACATTTTTCCATGTTAATTGAGAATTTATTATTTTTCTCTTTCAGTTTTGACCTTTTCGATGGCAAAGGAAAACCTTTTTGGATAAGAAATGGACTTGATGAATAATCCTTATGTGTATAGGAATATTTTATAGTATATGAATAAATAAATTATTTTTATTATTTAAAACTGTATTTACTTTTTTTAATTTCTAGATTTTTTTACTTATTCCTGAACAACTATACTACTTGAGTAAACTGTTAACTTAACTAACCGATAATAACCAATGAATAAGTTGGTACCAAAACAATTTTGTTTAGACTGAGAAAACTTGGCGATCTAAACAAGATTGTTTTGGACGATCAGGTCATTGAATGCTTTTTATATACTCATTTTCCAATTTTAAATCTTCTACACTCTTAATCTGAAAGTTATTCTTTATTAATGAAATCAGAGTTAAAGAAACTATCTTAAAAGCAATTTTATATTAAGGTAGGAAAAATTAAAGAATTTAAAAAATAAATTAGGATAAAATTATGCAAATTTTCACTTAATTCTCTTCTAGAACTTTTCTGAATGCAACATTGTTAACTGATTGTTTATTAAGGCAAAGTGAGCGACGGCTTCTACTTGAAAAGAAGAAATGGCTTCAATAAGGAAAACTGAATTTTATTTACATAGCATGTATGGAATATCAGAATATCAGAACTCCCATGCAACCAACCTGTTTACTAAAATTTGAGTCAGAGTCAACTCCAGCGCACAGCAGTCTTTGCAAGTTGATATTTATTTCTTCCGTAATAAATTCTGTTTTTATTGCGCCATATATTATGCATTCGTGATAATTCTTTGATTGCTTTTAAAACTATCCCCGTGATTAAAAGAATCAGTTAAGTATAATTATGAAGGAGACAAATTTTAAGAATAGAAGTTCTGGATATTTAAGAAGTTATGCATGACTATCCGGAAGTTAATGGCACATGTTTCGATTCTAATTCATGATAAGACTAGCAATTCATGGAAATGGTTTCATCTGCTACTCCAGTTTCTTCAAAAACAGAAACGCATAATATAATTATATAACAGAACTAGGTGTATTGCCTGGATAGTTATTAAAAGGTCGTGTTCACATTTAAATAAATAATACATGTCATCAATTTTTATTTAATGATTATACCTACTTAAATGAAAAAAAAAGTTTTTCTTTTTCTTATAATTCAGGACAATTTGTTCAGAGTAATTAACACGTTGCACATATCATACCACTATTTAAACTCTATGCTAAAAACATTCGTAAAATATGATATTACATACAAAAAGATTTGCAAGAAAGTAACTATAAAGCATAATTAGACAGGATTGGCGTTAGCTCAGAAGGGATGTTAATTTTCGTTTTGGTATTTTGCGTTGGTTCACTATAAAAGTCTGGCTCACTTTTCAAACTGTTGCCACTATATATTAGAGCCCTGCATTATGTTATTATATTATAAGAAATTAAATTATGAAGAATCTGTTTGAATGTATGTATGTTTCTCGTATTGTGAAAAAACAACGTTACTTAGAGACAACAAATTTTGAACAACACAGTCCTCCACTCGAATAGGGTCATCTGGGAGCCTAAATTTGGAATCTGAAATTTGTTTTATTATCTATTTCATATGTTGTAAAACTTTAAGGAATTTTGATTAACAAACTCATCGATTTCAAAGCGTTCGTTTAGCATTAACATCTTCAAGAACGGATATTTTATGCGCGAGGTTTTCTTACTGGTATTATGCTGGCAGCGTTGCAACGCAAAGACGATACAATATCTAAAGGTATTTTACGTCGAATGACTTTGAATGTCTGTATCACTTTTCAAATCCCGTTTTGAATTTCCCATGAAACAAACGCCCATTTTGGCGTAACATAAAATCTGAAAGATTTCTTTGTAATATTATATTCGTCAGTAAAGAAGCTACAGTTGGCGATCTTTGTAACGATCACTTGCCACAGCGACAGTTTATAAAGGCCGATGCAAAAAACCTGTAGCTAGGAGGAAGAAAAAAAACTAAAGCAATTTTCATTCGACCGACAACACATTATTACAGCTTTTTCCTGTAAAAACACAGGATACCTGTTAGAAATATTTAAGTTTTATTTTATGCTATGATATTTAAGATTAGTTGTTTACGTCAGACATTTAGAACCTTTCTTAAGTTCGTGTGACTCAGCTTGATAAAAAATGGTCCTCAGTACTGACAAATGAAGACCATTTGTTACAGAGTGAAATGTAAAGATACCAAAGAAATCAAGAGTAATTTCCCAGTACGCTAGCGTGACTAAGAGGTCAGAGCTGAGGTTTTCTGGGTAAACAGAAAATTGTGGTATACGCTCGAGCTGTTCTTAATTTGGAAAGGAGGCAATTTTATTCTGAAAATAACATGCACTAGAAAGTAAAATAGAATTAAATAATGAGTTTTTTTTTTCAGAACTTATCATTTCTGTTAGTGTGGTTACAACTTGAGAAACATTTTAATCAGTATGTTATGCAATTATTTTAGTTTCAAACTTCGCTTCAGAGTAATCATTCTTTAGTACAGATAACGCATAATGATAATGAAAAGAAGTCACAAAAGTTTTATTGTATAATGAAATATTATAAGAATAAAGACGTGCAATTACCGAAACATATGTCAGATCCCAAAACTGCTTTGTAAAATTGCAATTCAAGCACAAATATTGCTTTATACTACTTGCTAAAATAATAATAAAATGCATATATGTTTTTTCTATCTATCTACAAAGGCAATAAAAAAGTCTATTCCTTTTTTTAAAAGGCTGGTTAACTTTACTTACAGGAAAACACTTAACAAAAATATAACAAAATTGTGAATCATTAACTCAGTTTATTGCCCATAAGATCTAACTACTTGTGTACACAATCCAGAGCCCCATCGTGACCATGCTCATACTATTCCCTCACTATCTTCATTTTTCTTTTCCCAACTAGTGACCAAGCGGTAAAGTGACTGGTAGTTCGATCCGAATGCTGGTTCGAATGCCAGCGAACGGGCTGGCTGCACGTGAGTTTTCATGGTTTACTCCATGTGTAACGTGTATACGAGTTCGCTTCCCTTAGAAAGTCCTTCAACGAAACCATCTCTCCCTTAGGCAGACAGCCTTTGAGGGCTTTGCCATAATTTAACCAGCAAACAAATTATTTTCCCCTTTGAGCTCATCCATGCCTTCTTTTGAATAACTGACACAAGAATATGTTCATCTAATAAAATCCTATAGCTTCCATTAATTGCTACTGCCTTTCCGCAAATCTATGTTTTCTTTCTTATATTTACAAAGCTTTGAACATGAGGAACAATTTCAATATCAGACAACTATTCTACACTTCTGTGGTTTATATCATAATTTGCTGTCGAATTATAATCTGCTGTTACGTTTTAAAGAATTTCACTGAATTGTAGTCTTATGCTGTATTTTAGAGTTTACATTATCAAAAACTTCACATACAAAACTTTTAACTTGGTAAAATATTTTAAAACGTTTTTAACAATGCTACTGATTTTTCACTACCAATTCGGCTTTTTCTCACGTTAAAAACACGTCACATTTATCCCAAACGAGAGCTTACATCCTTTAAATACATTATAATTACAACATTCAGCAAAGAGAAATCCAGCATATCAAAAAAGTAAGTTTCGTAAATTTTCTTTGTTTCTCAAGTTTCTTTAATGACATTTAAAACGCATAAGAAACAACACGTTATTTGCAGTCATTTTCTCAAGTACCTCCTTTAATACGATAAGCATAAATTTCGTTACATTATCAATTATAAAATTTTAAGCTTTTTGTCATTATTAAATTTTAAGCTTTACTTTTCAAGGGGTCTTTGAAATCTCAAAATATAGCAAAAATATAGCACATTTTAAAGCTCAATATCTTTATAACTAACAAGTTTATGATTGGCAGATTTTGCACATATATTTCGACATTATTTTTGATATTATATTTCTTGCTTTTGCTTTATGTTTCTAATGTTAAAATACTTTAAACGAAATAAAATTAAAAATCCCTTATACGTGATCGACATAAAAAGGTACTGCGCGCTGCGAGTGCACTATAGATAAATAAATGACTATTTTAGCTATTGTTTTCACTTCCTTGTACAGAGTAAAGTAAGTACTGTAATCGCGAAAAATTTCGGGTATCATATATCAAGAAGGGAAATATCCATTTTAACCACTCTTGAATTCATTTGAGCGATGTTTTTTGTGTGACATCTTTACGTACAAAAATA
Organism: Stegodyphus mimosarum; assembly: GCA_000611955.2. NCBI lineage: Eukaryota > Metazoa > Arthropoda > Arachnida > Araneae > Eresidae > Stegodyphus > Stegodyphus mimosarum. The sequence goes on from KK120847.1 coordinate 1,603,892, forward strand.
ATAAAGGACTCTTTTTCCAAAAACGGATGTAAAATAGATTTAAAATGGCTGCAGGTGAGATGTTTTTCGTGACCTCTTCACGTACGTACTCATAAATATAGGTATCTCGCATAGCTCAAACACCGGTGGCCTCAGAACGTTGAAATTTTTTATATGGGACTGCTATAACTTGTAGCCATGCACCTCCCTTTTTGGTTGTATTCGGTAGCACCAAAAGTATATATATATATATATATATATAGATATATATATATATACTCACTCTGTTACCTGGCTCCGTGACCTCAGTTTCTTTATTCTTATGTGTGGGTAAACTGTGAATTTTTTGCTTTGAAAGTGATTGAATTATGCTGTTCTTATGTTCCGGTTTAGGTTTTTATGCTTTTAGTTAATCTGCATGCAATAGTTGTAGAATTGTCAACAATTTAGAAGTTGTTTAAGTGCTACTAAGCCTAATCTAGCCGTAATTATTTTTTTGCCTTTTAATAGTGAATTAAGTCTGTTTCTCAACCGTCAGCGTATTTTTCGCGAGGAGGACCAAAAGTAAATTTCCAGTTTTGTGCATCGAAAAATCTGCCTTCTTGCCTGCTTGCAAAATTGCTTGTTTTTAAGTAGAAACTTCAATTTTAATTGTAAAAATTGTTTTTTAAACTATCTTAACTGTATTTGGTGTTTTACATTTTTCTGTATTTTGTAATTTTTCATGAAGAGGTTTGGAGGTTTTATGTATTTTTGCCTTGCCGCAAATAGAAATCTGAATTAATTGAATGAGAAATATAACTGTAATGAAGTTCGAATAAATAAGTTTAAATGAAATACAGCTGAGCTGGCTCTTGATTGCCACGCTGTATGAATGAGATATCAGTAAAAATTTCTTCAGAAAAGGAATTAGATAATAAAATAGGTTCGGCAGCTTTGGAAGATGGTTATACGTCTACTGCATAGGCAAAATATGAAATATCAATGAAGGTTTCTAAGCTTATGTGCGACATTTTATCTAAACATAAATACAATTCAGAGTTTTTGAAAATTGAAGGAACTCAACTCACATCTATGAAGTGATGAATCATGGTTGTATGAATGAGATACTTAAGCATATGTACTATCTTTACCCTTTCTCTCATATTAGAGAGTGGCTTGTGATTTCACTGTCTTGGGCCGTATTAAAACGACTTTATTTGCAATTAAAAACATCGTGGTCCACCTTGAAGCTTATGTCGGCATAGATGATGTCATCAAGAAGTAGCCAAAATGCATTATTTACATAAAGATTTTCTTATTTGCCATTTATTATTATTTATTATGTATATTTCCTTCCTGAAAGGAACGACGACTTTATAATTATTTTTCTTTCCTTCATGAAAGAAATGGCGTCAACTATTATTAAATGAAAATATGAATATAAAGATCTAAAATGTGGAACAATAAATGTCACTTAATTAAAAATATATGCTAGTGAAGAGATAAGTTTTTGCAGTGTCCTTGACTTTAAGTGGAAAGTGAAAATAACACGGATAATGCACTGCTGAATTCCGGGTTTTTGATTTTAGCTTAACATCTGTTATCTAGTTCATTTTAATCTGTGGTAATTCTTAGCATTAAGGGCCCATTAGCAGCCGAGTGGTAAAGTCGCTGAGCACTGGTAGTTCGATCCGAGGGTCGAATTCCGCAAACGGGTTGGCTGCATAGGTGTTTTCGAGGCTTACTCCATGTTTAATGTGTATACAAACAAGTGTTTCTTCAGAAAGTACTCCACGAAGGCGTCCCTCAACTTTGGAAGATAGCCCTCGAGCTTTATCGTTAAAGCCAAACCAAATCTTAATATCAGGATTACAAATATTCTAATAATACGATAAGTTAGAATCATACATTTAATAACAGGGGAAATTCAGTATAATGCAATTTAATTTTGATATCAAATTATTCTAAGCGTTTTTTTAAGAAAAAGTGGAATCCTCCTCCTTTTAGCTTATTTTAGTTTTTTGATTTGATTTCATGCATGCTTATGACAAGTAAATTGAATTGCATAAATGAGATATTTTTAAAATTTTATGGAAAAAAATATTACTCTAAAATAAATTCGGTAAAGCATCTAAAATTTCAGGTGACAGAGACAATACAAATTCTTTAATCTAGAAAACAGTCAAGTAAATTAATTTAATTTAGGAAAACAGTTCTGCCGTTGTAAGAACGGATCATATATAGTACGAAAAGGAATTCATGATGGTCATCAATACCACTTTCAAAAAGCTCTTACAAAGTTTTTTATTTTGTTTCAAGTATAGTAAACTCTTATTGAGTGAAAAATTTAATAAATCTTTTAAACATTCTGTTATGTGTTGAATAAGTAGACAATTTTTAATGCTTATAGATTGCATACAAATGTAATATAAAGGATATGCGATGTTGTGCAATATGCTTCATACCTCGAGAAATTTACCATAATGAAAACTCGTGTAGCCTGCGAAAACATTTTTAGTTTTTTTAATTAAATATAATCTGCGAAGAGCTTGAAAAGCAGGTTTAATATTGAGATAAAAATAATAAAAAATAAACGGTATTGTAAGCTAGGTTATGATTTCTATTTTGGGGTATCAGAACACGCAGGCGTTTCGACCTGATGGAAAATATCATGTCAGCAAAAAGTAGACAAGATAATCTCTACTCCGCCGAATGTGGGAAAGGAACAACCAACTACTACATTTTTTTGTGGTAACAGTGAGAAACCAACAGGCTTTCATCAAAGAAATATGATATTATGTTGGGGCATTTAATACATAGCTACAACACGCTGCATCAATTTCTCGATATGAAGAGCTCAGTACCTACAATGAGATTAAAAAAGAGGATAATATTCCAGTGACTAAGCAATCTGTCGAATTTTCTTGTTGAACAGATAAGTTAGTGAAACACTGCATAACAAGTGGTGTATATTACGTTAAAAATGATGAAGTGTTTTATTTCTATTTGTGAAAATTTAATTACAAAAAAAATAATTCATTTTTCTTCGTATCTTTTCGAGAAGCAAAGCTATTTCAATGCAGCACATTATGCTGAGCAGTGTCTAAATATTTTTTCCTCCAGAGACAAAGAGGTAAATGTATGTGCCTCATGTAAATGTATGTCAAATATAAACATTTGTATTAGACATCTAAATACATATTGCTTCTTTTAAATAATCTAAATCTAATTGTATTAATTTTTCATCAGTTAGAAAATGGAAATCGAAAGGCATCTCGTCATGTTATTATTGCTTATAAACATAATTCGCTATTACAACCAGCACTATTTACTACCAGATTTAAATAATGTGAAGTGTAAGTAACGTAATGGGCTGTTTGACTATGTTTTTTAATGCGATTTTGGAACGCATTATACAGGGTGTTTATAAAGTCCCGGACCAATTTTGATGTTTAATAACTCATAAAATAATGAAGATATAAACAAACTTATGGCATTTATTGCTGGAATAACTTATATATTTTCCTTTTCAGGTTTGAATATCTATACTTTTGTAAATATCGTCTGCGCGTGAAGTTAATTTCAGATAATTTCATTTTCCAGTCTAAATAGCTGTACTTTTCTAAATATCCTCTGCTTATTAATTGTATTTTTCTCACTTTTGTTTTTTTTTTGTTCTCCGACGAAGCATCCTTTCATCTTTCTGCCATTGTTAATCGCCATAATGGGCGCATATGGGGATCTGAAAACCCCTATGACTACCGTGAGGCACAAAGGGATTCCCCAAAGGTTAATATGTGGTGTGGACTAATGCACGACCGAGCCATTGGGCCTTTCTTTTTTACAGAAAAGACGTCACATGTTTTTTTGTAACAAGATGGTGCACCACCTTATTTGGGTACCATCGTTCATAGTTCTTTGAATGACCATTTTACAGGAAGATGGATTGGGCGAGGTGGTCTAATTCTTTGGCCACCCAGATCACCTGATATAACGCCGCTGGACTTTTTCCTTTGGGGATTTGTAAAGGACAACTTTTACAGGCGGAGAGTGTCGAACATTGATGACCTAAAAGCCAGAATTACAACCGCAATAGCCTGTGTGGATGCCGACATGATTGCCGGTACCTGGCGTGAAATTGAATATCGAATTGATATTTTCCGTGCGACGAAGAGGGCACACGTGGTAGTTCATTGACGAGGGTCATGAAACTTTTTGAGTCTATCTAACCATTTATGTTATTAATTTTAATCTATCTTTATTATTTTATGAGTTATTAAACATCAAAATGGGTCCTAGACTTTATAAACACCCTGTACTTTCCAGACACATTTGCCGCACTGTCGTAGCTTTGTCCTCTACAGTTGCAAATATCCAGACCTAATATTTCAAGGTTCTTTAAGACTTTACTTTCTAATGATTCTCCTGTATGCGAATAAATCTGTAAGAATACAAAAGTTATCTCTATTGGGATTCTATCTTCTGATACATAATGTAATATAAAGGTTAACTGGTCTACGTGTGTTATATCAGGGGTAGAGTCAATTATAATTGAAAAATATTTGGCGGCTTTAACTTCTGGCATGAATATTCGTGTCAGAAATTTCTAATCACGCGTTACTCCCCACCTACAGTTTTCACGCGTTACGCCCCACTTACAGATTAGTCAGTCAGTGAAATGAATTCACCGCAAATAGTTGACGAAAGATAACGCTAAAAACTCATCAAATTCTGCCAAACATTCAAGAGCTCTTATGCAATTTCCGCTATGAGAAGAAGAAAAGAGTTCATTACTGCCACGAAATTCAAACGAATTTTAGCCAAAATCTTTATTGTTTGTTGCTACTATCCGTAGCAGTACTTTCTCCAATATTTTTCCCTTCTAAATACTGTTTTTCAACGATAGTGTGTATACGTCCCTCAACTAAATTTCTTGCTATTAATATTTTAATAGAATATCTATGATCAGTAGAATTTTCGTGTTCTTGCATTTGCATTTTTCTAGTCTGAGTATCCTTCTGTAAAGCTGTTTGTTTGATCGAAAATAGCTTACAAACACAGCAGTAAATTGCTTCACTTTTTGAACTGCACACTAACCATCCTCATTCCCTCATTCAATGTTTTCACCATTTGCTTTGTAGCAAATAAAGATATTTTTCTTTAATGACCGAGTTACAGTTTTTCCACCTTCTGCTATTATATTAACAGTGTTAGGTATATGTTCTATATTTTGAATTTCTTCTTCATCATTTGTATTTTGGTTTTTCTCCTGAATATCCGTTATTCCTTCTATGTTTTTCATTTCTGTTACTTCAATTTCGGTTTCATTGCTTTCTGTCACTTCTGCGTATACTTCCTGGTTTCCAGAATGCTCCGCAACTTCTTTTCCGATAATCTTTGCTTCAGACTGAATCCTAATCAATACTACCCTCTGTTTTTATATTAACAACATATTTAAACAGAGCATTTTTTTTTGTTTATTTGTTTCTTCCTGCATTTTCTTCGCACGCTTTCTTTTCTCGGCACCGGGAGCGTAACGATAATTTATTTTATGTAAAGTATAAAGCTATTTCAACACTTCAACTAATTAATTACTTTCAGAAATTTAATATTTAGAGCCAAAAATCATCTATAAACCAAAGAACATCTATGTGCATATTTTTGCTATGTTTAATGTTTTTACTAGAACTTCTGCTCACCATGCAGTACGCACCCAATATCATGCGTTACTCCTCACCTACAGGTTAGTTAGTCAGTGAAATGTTGTTCATATGCAGTGGACCATTTACAGTACTTAATAAAAAACCTCTTAATAAAAAACCTCTTAATAAAAAACCTCTTAATAAATACCTCTTAATAAAAAAGGAAGCCTTTACATTTAGATTAAATTTAAATTGAGTATATGGATACACTTTTATTTATTTTGTGAAATAAAAGAAAACTTTTATTTTATTTTAAAATTTTTTTTCAAAGTGTACGGTTTGACCGGGGACCCAAGAAAATCGGGCACTAGACATTTGTCTTATTTGTCTATACAATGATCCGGCCCGCTATCAACCGAATGGCATAGCGTAGCATTCAGCGATGAATCCCACTTCAATCTTGGAGCAGACGACTATCTGATCCGTGTGAGGAGGGGCTAGAGGCCAGCTGTCACAATCAACTTTTGTTTTGGAAAGGCACACCACCATTACCTCTGGTGTGATGGTGTGGGGTGCTATCTCTTACGACAACAAGTCGACCCTAGCCATCCTGCATACTTCTTTGAACTTCTCAACAGTATATTGATGACATTCTACAGCTGTCTGCGTTGCCTTTCATGACACGCCATCCAGAAGCCATTATCTAGATAATGCTAGATTTCATACCGATAGCCTATTTCTGGACTATCTCCGAGCTGTTCGGCAATCGAACGTTGTATGTATAGGATATGGTAGGCCGTTAGATTCAAGCACCCCAAAATGTCGCAGAGCTGAAGCATCAATAGAGAAACTGCTGGCAGGATATGTAGAGGACGAAATTTGGAATCTTAAACACATCTTACCTCAACGTTTACAAGCATTCTTTGTCGCCAGGGACGTTTTGCCAATTAATGATTGGAACGTTCAATGTGCAATTGATATCCACTGATGGATTATATGGTCTTGAACTTTTAATCTTTTCATTACTTAGTATGAATTTTCCCATTACCCATATTTAATTTCAATAAAACAGTCCCTTTCTTTATTGCGCTTTTTCTTCTTTACAAATGCGTGTATTTAACACATGTGACAGGAGGGAAGATATAACTATTGAAAGTAAAATTATTGTCATACACGTTGCAGAGCTGAAGTTTTAATTTCATTAGTTTTCATTCCATTTCGAGTACCAACCTTCAACTCTACTAATGACCGCTTGTAGCTTGGCCATTCTTCATTGTGCTGTTAAAGATTTCGCAAGGATGTCTATATCACCTGCACAGATTAATAGAAAAACTATTGTCACATACGTCGCCGCATTTTGAGTTAACGAAATCGTATCTCTGAGCTTTTGATTGCATTAACTTTCATTCTATTAAGAGTACCAACATTCAACTCTGCTGAACACTGCTTATAGCTTGGTCATTGCACACTGCGCTCTTAAAGAGTTCGTAGGGATATCTATATCATCTGCATAGATTGCTTTCATAATACCAGGGTCTCTGGAAAAGTGGCTAACATAGTAAGGAAAGAACAGTTCTTAATAGAAGAGTATGTTTTGTTGATTTGTATCTCTAAAAATCTCTAAATATTCTGATCCTGATTTTTTTATCTTTTACCTCTAAAAATTCTGATTTTGAGATAATCAGCTATCATGTGGTTGAGAGAAAAGGAGAAAGGCCTTTTTCCATGAGCTTACTAATAAGCCTATGAGGGCAAATATTGTGAAAAGAGTTTTCGAAGTCAATAAAGTACTCTACAAGCATCTCAACTTTCCGTAATGTTCTCAACAATGCTCAGGATATCTTATATCATACTCTGTGTATAATGATCAAACAGCATAGGAGTAAGAACATTGTGCCAGTAAAGTCATTTACTCTCCTAAGGAAGGAAGGTTCATTTGAAAACCTTGTCAAAAGACAGAGCATAATAATAATAAGTTGCTTATTTAAGTGTTCTTAATTATAAGCAGCTTCTTTTAAATTACCTAAATTTTATGTCTTACACCACGAAGACATGTGGAAAGAAGGGAAAAAATACCTCACATATGTCCCCTTTTAACCTTTCGACTACGAATTAAAAGAAAATGAATGGCATTTGGCGGGCAAAATAATGGCATTCGGCTGGAAAATACTTAGCGCCAACTGTGCAACAAAAGATGAAACTTGTACAACTGGTTTGATTCTACGACTGGGATACGTTACACTGAGTTTCTAACTTTTAACCCAACAGCAATTTTTTAAACTTTTATTGAGACATGTATGTCCCGTTAGTAGTCAAAGGGTTAAAGGGGGACTGGGAATTAGGGAACCCACTCGCGAAATCCTGGTGGTGACGAATTATCATTCTCAACCTTTTAGTTCGAGCGCAATTGTAGAGCCATTAGATTTTTTTTAAGCATCAGATGTGAAAAATACAAAATTCCCTCTCCGGGACTCCTACGTCGGTCCTCTCGAACACGCGTAGGTTGCGGTTCTAATTACACCACGAAGGCATGCGGAAAGGAGGAAGAAAATACTTATATACTTCCCCTATTAAAGAGGGGCTGGGGTCAGGGAACCCAGTCGCCAAATCGTGGTGGTGACGAATCACCGTCTACTACCTTGAAGTTCAAGCGCCACTTGTCGCATCATTAGGTTATTTTGGAATAAAAGACGTGAAAAAGGCGCATTGCCCTCGCCGCGACTCGAATACGTGTCGAGTATGCTGCCAATTACATCACGAAGGAAAGGAGGAAGAAAATACCTTATAAAGCGATGAAATAAATCAGTTAAGTCATATTTAAAAAATTTTGCTACTTATTTCATTGATAATAAACTGTGGCAAAATGCAGACTGATATCTCGTATCCCGAACGAGAAGATGACTACGACATTATAATTAACAGAAACCAAACAGGTGGACACATAACAGAGAAAATGGAAAAGAGCATTAAGAATGCAATACTTTTGCATTATCATATGGTTAATAAATTTTTGTTACTGATATCTGAGTTTTTTAAAACGTTGCTTCTTGATATATTTCAAAATTGAAAGTTAACAATTATTATTTCTCTTTTAAAAGGAGTTTCAACATTCATAGATAATTAAGCACTTCTAGCTGTTCACTTGAGGTAAATGCCTCATTTATCTCATCCTTGTCTCGGCTCTGAAACTGAGTTTAAAATTTTTGCGCATAATAAAATTTCTACTTCCAGTCGGACAAGGTTAAACTTCAATACCGCTAACAAGATTACACTTCTTTGCTAATAATGAACATTTTGTAACTCTAAGCTCAAAACTTCGTGATATATAACAGGTATTAGCAAACCAAAGGATATCTTTTCCTCTTGGGTTACTGCATATTTAAACTATGCGATAAAATGCCATGCGGCAAGAAATACAATAAAAATTAATGTTCTGTAAAAGCTACAGCAAATCCCACATATCAAATAATTTCCTTTTTTTGCTACTTGGATACATTTAGTAACTTTATGCATATAATAAGCAGTAAAAATTAGCAAAATGATTTAAAGTAAAATTTAAAAAATGATGATTTGAATATGATCAAACTGAGATTTACTGGATTTGAAAATACAGTTTCAGAGATGAAATGTAACTGTAAAAGAAAAATGAAACATCTAACATCAAACATTGAGGCTATACTAGATGAAAAAAAAAACACTTTTGTTAAAAAAAAATAGCAGCAAAGAAGCATCAAGATTAAAGATTAAATAAGATATGACTGAAAATTGAGTTTATATCCTGGTCTAATGTAAAACTGTATATAAAAACTGTTTTCGAAGGTTATAATTTGACGTCTCCAAACATAAAGCCGCAAAGTTAAAAAAACCGTTTAATATGAGTTAAAGCTCTTGATTACTTGGAATTACTGAGATCTGTAAGTAAAAGTAAACAATAGGTCCATTATACCAAGAAACAATTATCTACATCAAAGTAGAAACTTAGCACCTTATTTACAGAAAAAAAAATGGTAATGTCGTTCTTTATTACCCTCTGAAAAGCAATTGATGATTGCGTAGTCTTCTAAGTCACTATATAAGTATTCTCGTTCTCAGCAGTCTGTGATTTCGATACGTAAAGTTTCCAGACATTTTCTGTTTTCTACATTTCTACAGCAAAATGAAGACGACAGTAAGTACTTTCTTGTGTGTTGGGTATTGGTAGCATAGCATGAGAGTAGTAGTTTTACCTCAGTGATGTATTTTATAGTTGTTGACAAAATATGGTTCTAAATTTTCAAATAATTACATAATTTTAAAGCGTAGGAATTAAAAATATTTTATGTACTTTTAGTACAAGTTAAGCATGAAACCCTAATTTGTACTAAAAGTATATATATTGTGAATTATTTATTACGTATTATGTCTAAATTTAAATCTATCCTTAGAATTTTATTTCAATACTCGCGGAAGTACCCGATGCCAGTTAAGTTAGATTGAGAGTAATGTATCTAACAACAAAGAGAACGATACCGCTGTAATCCTCCTCTAACAAAGATGCAAAAAATACGATTTATAGTCATACATTTTTCGACCTGATGCGATGTGGAAAGTTTTCATCGTAAAATAAACTAATTCTCTCTCATTATATCAGCAACAATGACACGCAGTTTTTAAGTATTTTTGTCTATCTAATCAAATGGTCTTAAAAGCTCAAGTTGGCTCCAATGTTTCACCTATATTCAATTTTGGTCGATTAAATGTGGCAAAAAATTGATCGTAATTGATCAAAAATCAATAAGTCGAACGAACAAACAAAACTGCAAACATTCATTATTCTTCATATTTATAGATTTTGTGAAACTTACAACTTTTTGATTAACAAACTCATCTCCAAACGCACTAGACTGTTGCCACTCGGAAAAATGAGTGAGAAAATTAGCGTTTTCGGAGTTTTTAATTAATATTTCGGATATTTAAAATCGTACGAAGATGAGAAAAGTCGAAATGGCTTCCCACGAATTTTTGGAATAGGGAATAATGTATTTAATGTTTGGCAACACTATTTTTATTGTAATTTATTTTATTGTAATTTATTTCATTGTATATTTATTTCATTGTAAAATTTAGAATTTTTTTATTAACAAACTCTACGACTTGAAAGCGGGGAGTGAAACTTCGCGAAATAAATCAGATTTTTATCTCCAGTGTGCGAGACCGTTGCCACTCGAAAAAGTTAGGGCAAAAATTAGCGTTTTCAGAGTTTTTAATCAATATCCCTGATTTTAGCTTTTTTTTTTAAAAAGTGGACGTCGACTTTTTCCAGGACCCAGAAGAGAATTGTAGAAAGTTTGGTGACGATAGCTAACTTTTAATCTAATTTTTTATATTATGGGACACGTGGATGTTCGTTCACTCAATATAACATTTTTCTGATAGCGATAAAACTGAATGCGGCGTTTTTATAATAATTAATTAATAAAAATGTAATCTAGGAAAGTAAAAAATAAGTATACTCGCAGAGACTCATCAGAGTCTACGATGTGAATCAACTAAAAGATAGTTTCTATAATTCATCAGATTCCGTGAGATCGAAGTATTAGATATGTTACTTTATCATGGTGATAATACATATTGATGAATCAATAACTGAACAATGTATGCATAAGGCATATTAAAAAATATTTTTATTAAATGAAAGTTTGCTGTGAGCTATTAAGGGCAAAAACATTAACTTGGATTTAGGATACAGAATTTCAAAGCAAAATGCATCAAAGAATTTTCATAAAATCTGGAAAAAGGCTACACTAAATCACTAATCACCGTTTATTGGAAGTTTTGAAAGTTAAGTGATAAAAGGATTGATGATACATTGTTTATAATACATAATTATATACGAGTAGTATCAGAATAAACAGCTATAAAAGTAGGATGCAACTTTTGATAATAAAAAAACTTAATTTTATTTGCCTAGATTACATTTTTATTAATTAATTATTATAAAAACGCCGCATTCAGTTTTATCGCTATTAGAAAATTGTTATATTGAGGGAACGAACATCCACGTGTGCCATAATATTAAAAATATAAAAATTAGGAAACTGCGCTTTTTTTACTATCATTTAGAGTATTATTTTCCCCATACCTCTATGGATCATTAATCGTACCTGCTGAGAGTTATACTTTAACAGTCTCTTGTGGACCAAGAAATAACACAAACCAAGTTCCTACATGTTACTGTTTAGTATGTTGAGAAGATTCGTCTCCCTCGGGGTCGGTTTGAGGCCAGCAAAGGCTTTGAATCAGTATTTAGAGTCGTAGAATGCGACACTATTAATTGAACTTCAATCTCCCGCCTAATGCAGAAACGCTAACAAACGAATATGCCCATAGTTGGCTTTAGACGTCAACTTCCAAAACATTAAGATTAAAAGAATCAGGACAGATTCTTTCATATCGTAATTAATCATGGCAAATTTCATAATTCAAATGCGCCCTAGAAAATAACACCATATATTGTTCGGGAAAGCCTGCTTTCAAAATATATGCCTTCCTCTGTATGGATGTTTTGTTCGGGGACAATATTCTATCATAGCTCACTGATAAGGTATATAAAAATAAACGTGATTTTTCAACCTGAATCTTGTCTCAAGGGACACAGAGAACTATTGATATTTATTGGTGATAATGAATGTAACATAATATTAGCTTATAAACCTGATATATGTTATATAATTACTGTCATTGAGTCATTTATTCTGCTGTATAATGTATATGATATTTCAGTTTTATTACATATATTGCATATAACACTCCTGTTACTTATTATGGTAAGTAGTTTTGTTATTTTTGTTATTTTAATTAATTATATAATTTTTTTATGAATGGAGGGCACTTGCCTATAACGGCATTGGCCATTATTAAGGACAGAAGTGGTGACCATTTTATTATAGAGGCACCTAATAGGCGGCCACCGGTACCCTCCTATGAAGAGACAGACAATTTTACATACATGCCTTCTCCGGGATTCGAGCCCGGGCCCTTCAGTATCGTAGCCAGGCTTCCCTGACCACTATACCGTCCGGTCGCCTGTTATTTTTATATTTATACTGCAATATTCCTGACTGCACATATCAGAACTAATTATGCAGGCAATCCAGGTTTTGGCCTGTATTATTTTCACTTCATGCACAGCAGTTAAATGAAAGAAACTGATTGCTTGTGCTTATAAATTACAGTTAACGAAATCCCTAATTCTTTATTCTTAGTTTATGAAGCGATTACTTAAAGAACATCGAGATTTATCATTCAACTTGCAGGAAAAATTTCATGAATAAATTGTATCTTTAATCGCTAATGTTTGAAAGTTGCTTCTTCTTTTCAATAAATGATATTTACTGTTTTTTTAATTAAGCTACATTCTCCTATCTAAGCTACATTCTCCTATCCTGTTTTTTTAATTAAGCTCGAAACTTTTAATTCATTGAAGTTTTATTTTTAAACTACTATTGTCATTCAGGAATGTATGCTAAACATGCGTAGTGTTTAAACACTAAACTTTGTAAATAACTGTAAATGTGAAAGCTTTTTAAGTTACATTTGTAAAGTACATTTTAATTAAAAAAATTAATTGATGACTTTTGCTTCTTCCTACTTGAATTAATTCATGTATTTAATACTCGCACAGGTATGTTCATCAAAATGGAGACGCATTTGGAATTTGAGAACATTTTTAGTAAGAGACCATCAGAGACAAAATGAAAGTTTCCCCCACCGACTTTTAAGTCATCAGTTAAATTAATAAACGCACAAAAATAAACAACAAATGCTAACGAATATGTATAACACATGTAACCGGCTTTAAAGTAATTAGTAAGACACAATTAAAGCGGCTAAAGATACAGAAGTTTATATTATTACCATAGTTTGTACATTTATACCTAAAAGCATCAGTATAAAAATCATATTTAGATTTTTATATTTAGATCATATTTAAGCGGTAAATTTATAAAATTTAGAGAATATTTTATTAATTACTAGACGCTGCGCGGCCAGCCTTCGTCTGGCTTTTACGTGTACCAGAAAAATGCCTAAAGAGAACACCAAACATTAAATTTGAAAAGTGCACAGAATTTTACTCTGCAGAACAATTTTATCGAAAAAGAAACAAACAACAACGAAAAAAAAATTCAGTTGAAAATGCATTACATATAAAAAGCATACAACGAAATAAGCAATATCCCTTAATACAAATATTAATTATCCTAATAAATAAATTAACCAACTTCCCTTTGCAAAATCTTAAGAACTCAAATGGTATAAACAGATTAAGAACTTAAACAGATTAAAAAATATCATGCAAAACGTTTTTGTAATTAAAATTATATATAATTAAAACATAATATTACAATGAAATAAACAATATCCCTTGATACAAATGCTAATTATCCTAATAAAGTAATTAAACAATTTACCGTTGGAAAAAGAAACAACTTTTTAATTTCTTAAACTTTTCAGTCTCTTAAAAACAGTAACATAAGAAATACGATGAAACATTGTTGCCAAACCGAAATTTTTAAAAGAATGAAACTATTCAAAATGATGCAATTTCATCAAAAATCTATCAACAACAATAAGAAAGGAAAATTGTTGCCAAAACTACATTTTAAAATATCTGAGATGTGAGAAGTGTATTCGGAAGCTTCATTTAAAAAATTTAAAAAAAATACAAAATATTATTATTTTTCCAAAATTCTTTTTTTAAAAGGAGTCGAAAGGATTAAAGTTCAACGTGTCCAAAAAACAAAGGAAAATAAACAGCACATTTTTTAAAATAAGTTTTTTTTAAAAAAATTCCGCTGAAAAGGTGTTAAGCTCACCTTCCTAAATAAATTCGTATTTAATCGATTTATTGAAATACGAAATTTATTTTAAGTTCGTAAAATAGCTAAGTGTCTACGCTTCACGACGATGTAAAAATGAAATGTATAGAGTGAAATCTCGCTTTGCTATAGCCCATTATGTCTCAAAATGACGCGATTTGGTCACAAAACATAAAATAAAAAAAATTCGAATTCAAATTTCGAAAAAATCGCTTCGAGGTGCACTGGCTCTTATGTAGATACACCTATGTACCAAATTTCGTGGCTCTGCGTCTATTAGCTTACTCGCAACACGAACGAAAGAGACACACACACACAGACTCTTTGTTTTATTATATGTAGAGATTATTAACTGTTTTTCTAGATATTTTGTTCTCCTGATGAGGAGGGACCTGTAGCTGCCCTCGAAATCGATTGAGTGTTTTTTTGTAAATGTACGCCAAATACAAGGTTGTTTCAGCGAATTTGATTATAACTCTGTTACTTGGCATTACCCAGGTAAATAAAAAGGCAATTAGAAAGTACTGTAAGATCACATACACTAAGCTGCACTGGTTTCCCGGTATATTATACTGATAACGTGCATTTTACAAACATATAAAAATTCCGGAACGGATATTAGAAGCAAAAAATTGTACGATATTTAATTTTATCTGTGCTTTTCCCTTATACACCTACCACGCATTTTGGCAACAGTGTTGTAAATAATATATATGTGTTTTTAACTATTCTTGTTTACACACACATATAGTCCCCAGATGGCACTACTTTTGAGTCTTTGAATGCGTTTGGCTTCACTTTGGCAGAGACCATAAAGCATGGCAGTTGCTAATAGAAAAATACCATTTTATCATAGTAGATACATAAATGTTTTATCAGCACTTCCTGGATAATTTTATCGTCGTCTTCTCCGGGATTAAGAATGGAATTTGAGACGTTTAACGAGCTGTGTCTCAGCTCAGTCCATTGCCCACCAGCATGCAAACTTGCTGAATCATTCTGTAAACTGGTTATGTATGATTGGATATAACGAATATAAACTTTTAAAGACTACGACTTTGTTTTCTTTGAAACATCCTCCACAATAACGCCCATTTTTTAAACGACAGTTCTAGTTTGATTAGCCTTAACTAAAATCAACTAAGAAAATGAGCGTTTTCGAGTACATTGGCCATTTTTTTAAACTCGTTAATTGTACAGGTACGACGTACTTCTTCAAAATCCATTATTAAAATTTAGTTTTTGATATCTTATACGAATAAAGTTAAAAAGTCAGTCACATTTTAAAATAATTTTAAAGCTAAAAAAATCAATTCATTTTAAATATTATATTGGCTCACATGTAAAACGACCCCTCCAAAGTAGACCATGTGAAAACAACAACCATCTTATGCAGAACTTAATATTTTACAATGATGAAATTGTGTTGCGCATTTAGTAGACGTCTTTTCTACGAATTCTGACTCTTGATAGTCTTTCACTCAAATATTACATGCTAGGTATCATGCCTGTAGCGTATTACAAGGATAAGAAATTATAAATATGCAGATTCCGAATGCTTTTGCTTGCTACGGAGAAATACATAACAAAAAGAAGATACAAAGTCTGAAAGGAAAATTTTGTATATTATTTAAAAGCAGTAAGCTTGTTAAATATTAAGCAATAATCGACAGACAGTGTTTACTGCATTTCTTTTGAGACTCATCACAAGAGCTTTAAACCGATATCATTCTCTTACTGTCTTGTATTCAACAGGCAACAATTAGTTTAAATTCATTTGAACACATACTCAGCTCGAGTTATAATAGTCTTTAGGTGCATTAGATGAATTTTCAAGGTTCAGTATAATCCGTCAAGAAAGCTTCATAAATCTATCATATATGTTATGTTTATCGGGACATAACCCAATTATAAATTTAAAAATACCAATTCAATCCTAAAATCGTAATTTTATTTTAAAATATTTTTATAAATGGTTTATCATATTTTAAATGTAAAGTATAATTCATAAGTATTAAAAATTTACATATTATTTTATTTTAGGTTGCATTCCTGGCTTTGATGATGATTTGTACATCTGCGTACGGAATGTTAGGTCTGGAGTACGGAGCTGAACTTTCTAAATTGTATGGTGTTCCTTTTCCATACGCCGTGGGTCTAGGTAAAGGTCTGGAGGCTGGAAAAGGTTTGGAAATGGGGTACTTATATTCCCCACTCATTGCTAAAGAGAAAGGTTTGGGATTTGGTTTAGGAAAAGGCTTGGCTCTTGGTAAAGGACCTGGATATGGAAAGTTTCTCATCTAATTAATTAAAAAGGTAAAGACATCTGAAAAGCTGAAAAAATTGGTACTTGTTGGTTTTACTGGACACCAAAACGTCAAGGAAAATATTCCGCCCAAGTTTAGGGGCTATGTATAAATACACACACACACACACACACACACCAAAAAAAGGTGCATTTAAATTGGGAAATTTTAATGAAATATTTAAAATATTACTACTTAAAAACTGTAATTTATTTTTCAGGTGGACTCAATTGCAACTAATATGGTACTAAATACCTTTATATTTCCACCACACGAACTCGCCAGCTATGACTCACGATGATGGCGAGCCGAACGAGTCGGTTAATACCAAACGAATAATACAATAATGTTGTACGACAGTTTACTGACTATGCGAAGCTTTTCTCTTTCCTTCAGTTTTCAAATTGCATCTCCATATGGCTTCTGCGGGGATATAGATTTTCATACCCGTTTTCACAAATTCGATTGGAGGTAAAATACCTCTTTTTTGAAAGAATGGAACAGCTCCATTTTCACTGAATGAAAACTGTCATCATTTTGAATCCGGGGTAAAGATTTAGTACACAACTTTTATCAGATCAACTAATAAATTTGATTACCACTGAATAACGAAAGTTGGTGAAGATTCACCCAAAATTGTGCCAATCATTCTTGGGGAATTAATAAATAACTGACGCCTCTTTAGTAAACAATCAGTATTCGACTTGCTTCGTTTTTCCTCTTCAGAAAAAGACTTTCTTCAATTTCTATAATTTTGTCGTCCATATTCTACTGATCGTACAGTATCCACTAATCACACCTTTATTGATGCTTGAATCCCATATCTTTGAAAATAATCCACTGCTTAATGTTCTGTTGAAAGCAGAACTTAAATTTTAATCATTTTAGCAACATCTAAGAAAATAAGTACAGCAGTACAGTAGTTAATTTATATCCTTTTTCATCAAAACAAACCAGAGCTTTTCGAGAATCAATCGAGGTTACATCAAACGAAAGCACAGATGTTATAACGTGCTAATTGTCATTATGTGCCTATTGATGCTAAATCGCGCAGTTCGGCGATGGTTTCACGATCAATAGAATTATAAGTAAGTATCAAATAATTCTTAGGAAATAAAGAAAAATTATTTCCGGTTCTTTTTTGAGTCTGACTTTTAACTCGCAAAAATGCACCTGTGCTTTACAAACATGAAAATTTGCGTCAGTTGGAGGAAGGGGGGAAAACTTGGATTCAAACTTGAAGTTTCTGTGGAAATTATTATTATAAAAGAATGGAATCTAAAAAATATTTAGTATTTTTCCAATTTGCCGGCCCAGGCGAAGTCGCCAAACATGATACAACTCACGCCAAACAGAATATACCAGCTGGTAACCTTTTACGCCACATTTTCATACCAAGTCGCGTATATATTTTTTTATCAAATTGGTCGTTGATCGTTTCTTTCAAAACTGGCATACAATCTGAGTAAGCAGCTCGTACGAATTGAAATAATTCTTGCATTTAAACTTGTATTCCATAATAAAATTTAACTTGAAATTTATATAGACAATTACTAAGAGAGATTTTTGTAGTGTAGTTTACGTGAGATGAGATTACTTGAGGTCACGTGATATGAATCGGCGAATCAGAATGTTCTATCATGAAAGCATAGAGAATTCGTAAATTTAGGAAATACTATTAAACGCAAGGCACATTTGAAAAATTTTAAATGATATTAAAATGCTTATTCCTCCAAAGTAAAAAATTCTTGGTAATAGTATTTTTTAACATTTTTTATGTGTAGAGCCGTCAAAAAAGTCCGCTTGGAGAGTTTTACACCATTATTAAGACTTTTTATGTATATGCTGTGTGTTGTCGCCAATAAAGTCTGCTTGGCGAGAGTTTCGCCGGCGAAATGGTAAAGTACCAAATTTTTACTTTATTTTGGTTACGGTTTTGGATTTGCTATATCATTGACTATAAACACTGCTAAACCTGGTGATTGGTCGTTGGTAAAACCGACTAGTACCAAAAACGTATTTACGTCGCTTTAGGTATGAAATAACACTTATTTTTAAATGATGTTATGAACTTCGTTGCAAAATGCTGTTAAGAATTTCAAATAAAACATTTTTTTTAAGTTAATAAGTTTGTTTACCCAAAGAGCAATGCACTTTTAGATTGTTCAAGATAAATGTTGTAATCTTCTACTAAAAATGACACTTATTTGTAATTTATGAGCTGTTATGGTACTTATGTGTTAGTGCAATCACTTTGCCGTAGTTTGCCGAATTGTTATCGAAGAAAAAGGATGGTGGTTTATAATTGCAAATAATTTTTCTTACATATAAATATTTTACAATTTAATTCCATATTTATTCCGAATTGTAATCAATAAATTTACTCGTAAGTTCTTTTCTAAAATATTATTATATCCCTTTGGTAAATTCACGGCTATCGCTTTAGGCATGGATTTAAATCACTTTAATTGTTTTGTGACAGCTGTACTTCTGTAGAAATTTTACTATTGTGTCTTCAATAACAGGAAAATCTCACAAATACATATTTTAAAACTGAATTTAAGATGAATCGTTATCTATAAAAAGAATTGAAATTTAAAGCATAGCAAATAGTCTGTTGTATCATGGATTTTCTTAGCCCAAAAGGGCTATTAATCTCGAAACGACATTTTTCGTAGGTTCATTATAAATATACGTTTCACTTTTCAAACTGTTGCTATCAAATATTGAAGCTCTGTATTATATTTAAAGAAATTAAATAATGAAAAATCTGCATGCATATATGCATATTTCTCGCACTGTGAAAAAACGACGGTACCTAGAGCCATCAAATTTTGAATAACGTAGTCCTTCACCCGAATATCGGCATCTGGAAGACCTAATTTGAAATATCAAATTTTTTTATTGCCTATTTCATATTTTGTAAACCTTTAACGAATGTTTGATTTAAAACTCAACGATCTGAAAGCGAACAATGGCAACACTTTACGGGAAAAAAAATATCTCAGCGACCGAGACTGTGTATCGGAAATTCTAAAGATAAGCTTATTTTAAAATTATTTTGTGATATTGCTGTGGAATTGAATTTTATGGTTTCAATGCGAAGAACGTGATATTTAATAAATAAAGGTAACTCAGAAAACGTTAAACTGTCTATCAGAAATTCTCTATGTATGCTGTTTTTAAATCTTTTTAGCCCGAAATGGTGTTTGCCCATATACTCTCGAAATGTATATGTGTGTGTAAATGGAAAAAAGCCTGTTATATTTAGTTTTAACTGTTTTTATTTATTTATTTATTTTTTACATTCTGAAAATTTCGAGTGTCTACTACAAAGTAATTGCGCTAATAAATATATAATGATTTTATTCTTACATGATAACAATAACATAATTCGAAGTGTTAACTTTTATTTGCATGCATTTGCTTTTCAAAAATATCGAATTTAAGGAGACGATTTTTTGCATAAAGAATGATTTTAACACTGAAAACATAGAGAAAACTAATTTTTTTGGAAGGCTGGATAAGAAGTTATTTTCATCTTCCAAAGAAACTATGCATAGCCAAAATAAAATTTACTCACTACCTTGAAGATTCCATGCCAAAAAGTGTTTCTGTCCGCTCTCAATTTAAGTTCTGTAAATAACTTTTCTTGAAATAAAAACTGTAGGCTCCTCAAATAACAACATTAACAATTTTATTTAAGTCTTTTAAAGCACAAAAATATTAGCTATTTAATTTTAACATTCAGATAGTTCTATTTTACGAGAGTTCTCTTCCTGTTTTGTGTTTTAATATCACTTTGGCTGCTGCCATATTGACAAAATACAATTCTTTTTATTTTTCCCGTGAACTCGTAATCTATCTTCAAATATTTATCGTCTGGAAAATTCGTTTGCTTTTAAATACTGCACTCGTGTTCTCGTGTCTGTGCCCCTGTGAAAGAGAATTAAATAAAAATTATAAAATATCTGTTTAAATGCAAATTAATTAAAACTTTTTTCACTTAAATAAAAATGAAAAAAATTACAAATCCGCCAGTTCTTTCAAAAAATAATTTCACTCACATGAGACTTTCTTTAGTCAAATAAAGAGTACTTTATATATATATTAAAGTGTATTCAGAATGATAAAAATAAAGAAAACCATTTAATATTTTCTATCTTTATGAGCTATTTATGTAACTCTGTTAATATAACATAGTTCCTGCATTTTCAAACAATAAGTTATGTTTTTTAACTGCTTTATAATTTTAAATTATTTTAATTTTTCTTTCAGTTTGCATAATGTATAAAAGAGTTATCTATTTTTCTTTCTTTTTCAGATATCAAAGGCTATATCAAAATCTAGATTTGTTTGATTTGTAAGCTTTTCTTTAGTTATATTTCTTCCATAAGTACTATTAAAACGCAAAACAGATGTAAAGCAGAAAATAAAAACTTTTTTTTTTGTATGTAAGTGCATTTAATTTTGTTTTCCAATCCAGTATAATGTATTTCAACATTTACATGAACTTTCACCTAAATAAATAATTACATTATGTAATATGATTATTTTTCCATTATAAAGTTATAAATGATTTTAATTTAACCTTTTCAAAAATTATAAATCATTGTATTCCTTTAAACTACCATATATTTATAATCTGTACAACTTAAATTTTGTTGCATCTCTGTGAAATTTATATTCCAGTTACAAAGCAAGTAGACAGTTTCATAAATTACTATTAGAAGCAACACAGATCTTTATCTTTCAAGGTATAAACTTAATAATGTAAGAACAATAAATGCATATCAAAATAGTACAATTTTAGTAATATAGTTAACTGATACAATTTTAACTACATTTAGTTTATAATACATTTATTTCTTTTTTTAATGAACATCTGAACAAATCATTATTAATAAATAAAACTATAAAAGATATTTCTAACGCCATATGTTTTGTACTTTGGTACAGAATTCTTTCTTTGGTTTTTTCTGAGGGGGAGTGTGCATCTTCTATAGTTTCTTGGTCAAATTATGCTATGAAATTATAATAATAACAATAACGTTTAACCTTTGAATAATTTTCATGCTTTTAATATTGAGAATAATAAATTGCAGGCTAATTGTGAAAATCTGTAGTATTGATAGAAGGACTCAATAGGCGTATAAGTGTTACATATTTACATAAAGAAACATTCATATTAACAACTTACTCAAAAGTGAATTAAAATTTTTTCGATTTAAATACCTCAAAGACATTTTGAAATCTAATTATATCAATAAATAAAGTTTTCCTACGTTTCTAATTAACCTAAGGATATTGCTTTAGCTATTCTTTTAAGATGGACCGATGATTATCATTTCTGCTGTTAAAATTAGTAAGAAGTAATTTAAATTCAATTATGTACCACGAAAGGTAAATTAATTTGGCAGTACTATTAAGAGAATGTGAAATAAGAGACAAAATTAAATATTCTTGAAACTGTTCGTAATCTTCTAAATGTTACTTTACTAATGCATTGGATTAGTTGTAAATAAGTTTTACAACTTCTTCTTATTCCCTGTTTCTTTCCCAAGCGGAGAGTAGTTTTTTATTTTCCGCTTGAGGACGCTAATTATCCTGACTGCGGCCCATGTCATGAACACTCTTGTTTTAAACTTTTTACACAAGAAGCGTGTTATACAAGAAGCGTCTACATTTTGAAAAAAACATTTTATTTTAATCTTTAATTCTGCATCAAAGTAGTTAATGCTTTTGAATTTTCACTAATACTTTAAATAAATAAAAAACATACATGATTAAGGCAAATTTTGATATCGAACTAGAAAAATAATTTTAAAATAAAGGTTTTGTATTTTAGTGGCTACAAATTGCTCAATAGTCCTTCTGCAAGTTATTTGTTAAATTCTAATCACAGTTAAAATAAATTTATACGCAAAAGTCAATTAGAGACTTTAATGACTTCTTCTGTATCAAGAATTAATTTCCTTACAACCTTCATTAACAGCTGCATGATGCAGTAATTATTAATAATCTCATTCCGATTGTCAAGGAATGTATAGTATACAGTCAGATTTAAGGAAGTTTCAAATAGTAATGAAATTAACTATGAGGAATGCAGAAATTTACCAGTTTTAACCCAAAGTTGCTTTTCTATCAGCATCTGGTTTAATGGTTTTCATAATTATACTTTGGAAAACAATATGAGAAGTATTCTTCAAAGCTTCAGTCAAATTTTGATAGACAGCATACTGGAGATAAAAATTCGATGGTCGGATTCATCAGATCTTTACTAAAAACCTCGTAATATTAGTTTCTGATTAATTGCTTTTAAATAGTCGTATAGAAAAGTAGTACAATCGTAAATATGCATGCGTTGTCCATGATTCAAATACAAATCCGTCAATACGATGGCTAGCTTTCGCTAACCTCCTCAACAACATGATAGTATGGGGCTGGCTATCGTTCGCTAATCATCATTAGCCAGACAGCCATTCAGCTTTCTAAACAAGGTAAGAAAAGAAAACAAACTTCAAAATTGCACAATGTAAGAAAAACTGTAAGACAAAACAATGATTTCATAACGGCATCTAGCCTGGAAAGTCTTCTGAAGAAATTCAGAAGGTGGGATCGTAGCTTTTGCGACAAAGCCACAGGAGGTTAGTTCATTTACAAACCAAGAAAGAGGATGCCCATGTCCCGGTCAAAACAAATGCGGTAATTTTGAAATATAGTCATTGAGATCTAGAGGTGAGGATTTAGGATGGAAAAAGATTTTTAAAAGTGCATGCTCAATAAGAAATTGCTTGATAAATTTATTTGTTTAAGTATGCTTTTAACTTTTGAACGAACACATAATGTACATTTGTTTCCACAAAATTCACAGTCATGAATTTTTACAGTAATTATGGGATATCATGCCAGTTGATTTTTCAAATAAATTGGTCTAAATTTCATACACAGTATAAGGTTCGTTTTTATTCCAAAGAAACACACAAAATATAGGTTACAACCTAGCAATATAATATTCAAAAACTAAGATCACACTTGCAGTGATGTCTATTACGCAACAATAGCATGTTCTTTCAATTTTCCTATTTCTCACAAATTCAAAGCTCGGGCACTGGAAAAAAATCTAGGCGTGTTTTATCAGATGCAATTCTATGACTAAATAAAGAAGAAAATTTTAATCAAAAATAACATGAAAGAAACTCAAATAAAAATCTGAAAGGATTCAGATTTTAGATTACGTCCAAAGGGATCTTGCTTAATAATATAATAACTTGCCGAACGAAACAAACATTAAACTAAACCCAATACGAACACAAAAACCAACCCAATATAATTCCAATAGTCAACGCAATACAATTCCATTAATCCATCCAGTACAGACCCAATAACCAACACAGTACAATTCCAAAAATTCTAATAGCCAACCCAAAGCAACTTCAATTACCAACAAAGAAACATAAGCACTAAATTGAAAAGTGAATCGGACATTTTTGTGAAACGACGCAAAACGCCCAAACGAAAGTAATAGTCCTTCGGGACTACATCCCTTTGGACTAAAAAGTGGTAAACTTTTTGTTCAGGAATCTTCTTACAGATTTTACCTAACAATTCGATGCAACGCAACTACCATAGTTACTTAAAAACATCAGTGCTGTATCAGTCCAGACCATATATGTAAAAAAAAAACTATATTAATACATCATTGTCGCAAGAGGCTATAAGAACTTTACAAATGGGAGGAGAGCCAAAAAAGGTTTGGAAAGTGGGGTTTGCAACTCCTAAGTTATTTATTCAACTTCCATTTTTTAAGTGCATTTTTCATTTATTGATTTAAGGTTTAGTTTTTATATGCTATCAAACTGAGTAGTAAACATCAAAATGTTTTATAACATAACTTCAATGAAGACTTAATATCTTTTTATTTAATAATTTATGTGTGCAATTTTCCTTTGTAAAAAATTTTATTTTTAACGTATAAAGTATTTTCTCCTTCCTTTTTGCATGCTTTTGTGGTGTAACTGGAAGCACACTCGACGCGTATTCGTGAGTTCCAGGATTCGAGCCACAGCTAGGGCAATGCACATTTTTCACATCTCTTGCTTCAAAATAAGTTAATACTACTAAAGTAGTGTTCAAACTAAAAGGTGATGGACAATCATTCGTCACCACCAGGATTTGGCGACAGGGTAGCCTCATTCCCAGTAGCTCTTTAAAAGGGGGAGTACATCAGGTATTTTCTTCCTCCTTTCCGCATGCCTTCATGGTGTAACTGGAAGCACACTTGACGCGTATTCGGAAGTTCCAAAGTTCTAGTCCCGTCGAGGGCTCTGCACATTTTTCACGTTTCCAGCATAAAAACACTTAATGACTAAACAAACATTTAAATGCAAAGTACCTAATTTTGCATGACTTTCATGTACATCTAGACATGTCTGAATCGCCACGTCATGTTACCAATCCGTTTTTCGCAGTGCATTTTGTAATTCAGCAAAATCGGATTTTTGCAGCTGTTGCTGCCCATGCACAGAAGACGTTTAATTTATCTTTTAAATTACGAGACTGCATTGCTTATCTGTGTAATAAACAAAGAATATAAAATATTATGTATAGTTTTTAACAATGTAATTAACATTTATGTTATTAAAAATTAATAAAAGCCTTTTGTTATGCCGTAAATTCAGTACATTTGGCGCAGGAGAAATTTTTCATTCCCTAAAAGAGAGATGACGACCATCAGTAGCCAGACGGATCAGACTGCCGATTACTGGTAGTTAGGTCCGGTTTCAAATACAGGAGATAAGCTATCTACATGCGCGTTTTTCATGATTTCCCCCCTGCCTAACGCAGATATGAACCAGTTTTCCAAAGAAAATCTTCCACGAAGGTATCTCTTTACTTAGATAAATAACCATAGTTTACTTTGCCATAACGTAATAAATCCAAATCCTACAACCAAATTCAGCAACCGATGAATACTTATTTACAATAAGAGAGAACTTAAAATCTACACAGAATACTGTTTTAGGAACCGGGTCTGAATTACCTTAAATGTTATGTCTGACAAAAGTGAAATGAAGTTGTCTCTTTTTACGCAGATTCCATCAGCATAACTATCTGTAAAATTAATTTTACTGCTTTCTGAATGAATAAAAAGTTCTCTAAAATATCAAAAATTGGAGATAAATGTTTAAAACCCATTATAAGTTTTACTGGTGAGAATTTCATTTGGAAATTAAAATCAGATTGATTCAGTAAATTAAACTGAGGCTTATCTGAACCCGGAAAGAATCTGATGCTGATTCATTGAATTAACCTGATCCGGGTGAGTAGATACCTAGAGTAGCGAATAAATAAATCATCTATCTTGGTCATAACTGCGAATTAGGCAAAAAGAAAAGTAAATCCCAATAATTATCTAAAAACTGGAAACATTTTAATTCTTTAAGTCATTTATGCATGAGAGAAAATGCAAAATGCTATGATGTGTGAATGTTTACTGCTGTTTTATAAAGTGTGAAGGTCAATAATGGGCAAAAAGACACTTTTAACACAAGTGCACATTTTTCTAATATCATTGACATAGTGTTTTGTGTTTGAAATTATAAATAAAATACATAAATTTTAAAAAATGTAAATAATAAAATAGAAAAAAAATAATATAATAAAATATATATAAATAAAAATAGAAGTAAAAATAATATAATAAAACATATATAAA